>JAULKJ010134353.1:0-14994 GCA_032355405.1 Rubia balearica | reverse complement strand
AGGAAATGTGTCCGGCGAAATGTGTACAGTGAAATGGCTTCACATATCGTGAAATGACCGTAATATTGTGATTAGTTCACTCTTCTCCGTTTTGGAGATTTTTTCTTCACTTGAAATTATAAGTAGATGTGAAAGTATTGTCTGGGAATTTTGGTTGCGGATTTGCCTGTTGTTGAATTGTTTGAAGTTTGTGGAAGTTATTTTTTTGGCTGAGTAGTAGGTATTGCAAACGTATTTTTTCGGGGAAATAAATACTTGTGCCTATTTTTTTTGGTATTGAAGTTAATAATTGGTAGTGTAACATAGTTTGGTTTATTGTTGAAAATGTAAAAGGGTGTGATGAAAATGAAAATATATTGAATTTAGTAGTTTTCTTTATTGAGATACTCTGAACATGTATTACAATAAACTATGATGCGCAGGTGTATTTTGTTTCTCTGCTCGCATGTATTTATATGAAATCGATGGACCGTTCTTGTGTAATGAAAATAGTTGTGGAATATTTTTGTTAAGGATACACAGGTTTTGACTAAATTTTTTCCATATGACAATGTTGTTTCGATATGACAATTTTCTTTTTGTTGCGAATGTTTAAGGAATTTTGGCAGACGGGATCGTGCTGATTTGGACTGTCCTCAATTGTAACCCATTTTCGATCCCTTCGGTAAGTTTTATTCGAAGGAGTTGTAGTTTCCTATGCAATGTAAATGAGTTACAGTTTACGGTGCTGAATGATAATCCTCGTTTGCAAGTTGCATTATTTGTTGTTAATTACCATGTTGCAGTTCTACGATGTTTTTGATGTTGAACTTGTATGGAGGGGGTGTAATCAAGTATGACGTGAATGTGGGTGTGTATTATGATCCACCTGTAGCTGACAAACACCTTACCCTCAAGCGGAGGTTAAGCCACTCACAATTAGTTGATGTAATAGTGACACGGCTTTGTATTCACTGTGATGGGTTTGTTCTGCGGATTTTTTCCCGTTTACCCCAGACGACTGGTTCGGGTATGCACTATCAATGTTTTGAGCTACAAGATGATGACACCACCTCGACATTCTTTGACATTGTGGATGGAATTTCCCTTACAGCCGTTGATCTTTACGTCCAGTTGGAAAGGTTACCGCATACCTCCGAGCAAACAGCTGCAGGTGGTTATGGGACGTTTATGTCTCTTTTGAGCAATGTCGAGAGCTATACATCAACAAGCTGCCCTCCCGACCCAAGCGCTAAATATTCCCAAAGTTTTGTGGGTGGGTCAAGTCAGACAGGGTATGTTGCGCTCCACTGCTCCCAGCCGTCCACTAGTGTCGGCACTCACGGCCAAGTAGCAGGCGCGGAGGACGGTGATAATGAGGACACTGACGGTGGGGAATGCGGAGAAGAAAGTGAGGATGATCAATCCTTTTCTACTGATTTGAATCCGGGGGATGATGATATCCCGATGTACCCAACCAATGTTCCCACTACATTCCAGCAAATATGGGATCCGAATACGAGGACGTTGTTTAGGGATTACGGAGGTCCCGCTGAGGATGGATATGATCCTACAGACTGTGGGACAATTCTATCAAATTATGATCAGGCAACCGGTGAAGTCACACTGGGTATGCGTTTTCGGACGAAACCAGAACTGGTAGATGCAATATCCCGATGGAATTCGAGGGTGAACCGGGAACACCGTGTCATGGAGAGCAAGTCGCGTACTTGGTACGCAAAATGTAGGGCAGTTGTGGAGGGAACCGGCAGTTGTCACTGGATTGTGAGAGCCGGCATGAAGTCGTACCACGGGATGTGGGAGATCACAAAATGGGCTGATAGTCATTCTTGCATTGGTGCCGGACGGTCGGATGGGAACATCAACGTGTCATCGTTGATGATCGCTCGCTCCATTCGATTTCAAATTGAGTCCAATCCCTCCTTCAAGGTGAAGGATGTCATCGAGCATATGCTTAAGGAGCTGAAAGTGACCATCTCGTACAAGAAGGCGTGGTACGGACGTGAGAAGGCTATAGCTTTGGCATTTGGCACATGGGAGGAGTCTTTCGAGAGGTTGCCAACTTTCATGGATGAGCTGGTCAGAGCTAATCCTGCCACAGTTGTTGATTGGGCTAACGTCCCAGACAGAGTGCATGGGCAGGGGTGCCGTAAATTCAAGTTTGTGTTCTGGGCATTTGGTCAGGCTATTGAAGCCTTCCGCCAATGCAGGCCAGTGGTTAGCGTGGATGGGACTTTTTTGAAGGGAGCGTATGAGTCTGTAATGCTAGCTGCTGTCGTGCACGATGCTAATGATTCCGTATTGCCAATTGCATTCGCAATAGTAGACGCTGAGACGAATGAGAGTTGGGAGTGGTTCATGCGCAAATTGAGAGAGCATGTGGTACGTGACGATTCTAGGTCCATTTGTGTGATATCAGACCGGCATAGAGGGATCCTGAATGCCATGGCGCGTACGGAAGGATGGATGGAGCCGGACGGACACCATCGGTGGTGCTTGAGGCATTTCCAATCGAACTTCCTCAGTGCGCACAGGGGGAAGTTCAAAAGCAAGCATTTGAGGACCCTCATGTGGCAGCTTGGTAGTGCAAGGCAGGGTCATAAATGGCGTGAGTTCAAGCGGGAGATGGAGGAGGTCGAACCCACAGCCTGGGCTTGGTTGGAAAAACATGACCTCAGCAAGTGGTGTCTCTCGTTCGATGGAAACCGTCGGTGGGGAATTATGACAACCAATATATCAGAGAGCTACAACAACAGCTTGCGGCGCGCAAGACATTTACCCATAACTGCTTGTATCAATGCTACATTCGAACGGACAGTTGCAATGTTTGCCTCCAAGTATACGGAGGCGACGCACTTGAGGTACGTTTACTGTACGAGGATTTTTCTATAATTGCATTTCAACAAGCACGAAGTTAGAATGATGTAAGTCGTCTTATGCAGTTCTGTGTTGCCTAGCAAAATTTGGAAGAAGTTCGAGAAGAACGACAGCAGGGGTCAGGGACATGTGGTCAACGTGTACGATGTGAACTTGCTGATTTATAGGGTTTCGACGAGGACCTTCGAGGGCGGTGTGGTTGAACGTAACTACACTGTCAAGTATTCTGAGAAACAGTGCAGCTGTCAGGAATGGCAAATTTACAGACTTCCGTGTTCCCATGCTTTAGCTGTTTGCAGGAAAAGGCAAGATGATCCTAAAAATCTTTGTCACGAGGTATATCACACATCGACCTACATATCTCAATACAATGCGAGTTTCAATCCCATCCGAGATCCTGTGCTAAGGCAACCGGCGAACTGGAGATTGGTCCCCGACACCGAGAAGTTCCGGGACAGGAGGCGTGGCCAATATGCGGAGAGGAGGATAAAAAATCAAACGGATGAAAGAGTTCCTGGTCAACGGAGAGGTTCCCGTGTCCGTGGGCATTGTCCTTTGTAGGATTGTGTTGTTATTGGGGGGCCCGGGGACATGTTCAGTTTTTACATTTTCTACGCGTCATGGGTTTAGACGGTTACACCACAATGTATTATCATGATGGGAAACAATTTATTTAACTTATTTAATGTCATCTTAACATTTCAATTGTTGCACCATCTTTAGCCGAGTGATATTCGCATTACGGACTTCGTCTACGAGTCAATGTTGACATTCCTTTCATTTTTCCGCAGGTACACTAGATGGAGCATCCAGGACCGATCGACGAAGATTTACTTTTTCTTCACACAGAGCATCGCGCACGCGCAATTTACAAGGGAGACTTGGATGATACAGCCCTGCAGGTCAGGCGCTGCGATGGGGCCTGTTGGGATTTCGAGATCCCGGAGGGGGTACTATTTCACATTCGTAGGGTAGGCTTCCAGGGCCTCCTGGATTCAGCTGCAATTCACATAGACCATTCGCTAATCACGGCGTTGGTGGAGAGGTGGAGACCTGAGACCCACACGTTTCACCTCCCGGTGGGCGAGGCAACTGTCACTCTACAGGATGTGGGCGTCATATGGGGTCTCCCAATCGATGGCGTGGCCATCACAGGTATTGACCATAGAAGGTCGGGGGAACAGTGGCAGACGATATGCACTGACTTCTTAGGGGCCACACCCCCATTGGATGCCATTAATGGAGGCCGCATTAAGGCCACTTGGTTGGGTGACGTTCTACATGCTCCACTTCCTCCTAATGCAACGGATGTGGATTTCCAGCAGCGGGCGAGGGTCTTCATTTTACTCCTGCTTGGTGGAATGCTGATGTCCGACACTTCGGGGTATCGGGTCCCCCTCTTGTACTTGTCGCCAATTTTGGATTTAGATGCCGCGCATCAATTCAGTTGGGGGAGTGCCATACTGGCACACTTGTACAGATGCTTGTGTGACGCCGCAATCCCACAGGCGAAATCCATTGTCGGGCCACTAGTACTCCTACAGGTAACATTGCTATTTTAAAATTTAATTTCCAACACTTTGATAGCAAGCGATGGCGATATATTTACCTGCTTCTTGCACCATCCTAGTTGTGGGCGTGGGAGAGAATCCTGCCAATTCGTCCGGCAGGCCGACTACCAGTCACCAACAATATGAGTGCCGTCGGGTCCAGGTTCATCTTCTATAACTTGAAACATACAATCTATTGCATATTTCTAACTACTGAGTACTAATGTTGTTTCCCTCTACCCCGTGGTAGGTGGAGAGCCCGACATGATTTATCTCGATCACCCATGCATGTGCTTCGAGTGTATCGTGACCAGTTGACAATTCTACAAGACAAACAGGTACACAATCTTGTCGTTGCCTTCACAACAGTGAAAGTAAAATTCATTGATCTCATTTTATCATTCCAAACTGTTTCTACTATTCGCAGTTCATATGGCAGCCGTACTCCGAATCACTCCTTCGCCATCTACCGCCGTACTGTATAGCCGGTAGGAACAACTGGTTGGTGGCCGTAAACCTCATCTGCTGGCACGTTGTCGAGGGCCATCACGTTCACCGTGCCCTCCGGCAATTCGGATTCATCTAACCAATACCCATGCAGTTGGTGCCGAGAGATGACCACAAAAGTCTACACTCGAGAGACCGTCGGGGTCGGTCAAATGTTGATTGGAGAGATGTTTTGCGGGACTATGTCCAGTCGTGGGATAACCGGGCAAACAATGTAGTCCCCATCTCAGGACTGGCAGATATTACGCACCGTCTGGGGAATACATGGAGTGGTACCTCCGCAACACCGTGACCAAGATTTCCCGGCCAGGAAGGTCCCAAACAGTCACTGAGGGGTTCCAGGGAGACGGGGCAACTGTGGAATATTTGGTATTCATCGGTATTTCGCATTAAAATTCAATTAATTCATAACATTTACTAATTCCGTTTCGTCTAAAATTTAAGTGTTATTTGTGAAGATGCAGGTTATATCCAGGATGTGGCGGCTGAACGACATTGATTTGGATGCATGTCCCCCACCATACGCAGACATTATCAGGGAAAACCTCGAAATGGCCACGACTGCCCTCGCATATGTGCATGAGCCCTCCAGAGTCCGTTACTTTCAGCCATATGCGCACCCCGAGGGACCTCTGCCTGGTGTCCCGTACAACGAGATCAGAACCCACCGTCCAGCTCCACCCGGCAGACAAGGTGGTCGTCGACGGCGCCCTGTAAGACCTCCTTCTCCCACTGGTTTCTATGAGGCGGGACATTCGCATGCTAGCGCAGCCTACGAAGGACCCTCAGATGCAGGACCCTCAAACTACACCGCTTCTCCGCCCCATTATGCCGCATACCTCACACCACCTAGTACTCATCAACATTTCTCTATGACTACTACGTTCGATCCATCTGGCAGAGGTAATTCAGAATATGAAGAACCTGAGGACGAGATGGAGGAGGATCCGACAGAGGGATTCCATGATGAAGACTTCAGAGCGTCTGCTCAGGTGCCGGTACCCCGACGCACATCCCGCACCATACGACCGCCGCCATGCGGAACTGGTGGAAAACTATGTGGAGGGCGTGGGGGGCGACACTAGCACAGTTGATCGGTGTTCAACTTCTGTTGTAGTCATTTTTCGTACATTTATGCTAATCAATGATGTTTTTCGTACATTACCGACCAATGGACTATGTTCGCAATTACATATTTCCGGGAAAAAAATCACAATGGGTCCCAAAATAAAACGGTGGTCAAATTTAAAATTGAAAATCGATAATGTCAATGGATCGCAATAACAATGCCAGCTGCTACCTCCGTTCCAGTGCTTCTAAATTGCTTATTCATTTTTTCATGGTCTTCAATGAGCATGTCTAACCATAAATATCTCAACTTAAATATAATAATGCCACATAAAAATTTAATATTTAGAAAAAATATGTTAAGAGAAATCTAACACTATCTCACATGATATATTTATTATTTACATCATAATTTATATTTTGAGTCACAGTTTACAAAGTTTTACTCTCAAAAGGTAAATATGTAATTTAGAACAGGATGGGGGAGTATACATTTTTCACAACATATATTTTCCAAACCAATGTCGTTCTTCTACAATATATCTCGCCTTCCGCACTTTTCATTTAAAATAGGTATGAAAAAACAAATTTCGAACACACTATATTTCTTAAACAAAACCAAAAAATAATTCGCAAGGAACACTTCATAGCCCCAACAAATAATTTCGGTCAATTTATAGCCCCAAACTCTTTTAATAAGACTAATAAATAATTTAATCTTATTAAAATTTATTATTGAACAAATTAATAAATTTACAATTAAACATGCTCATTAAAAACCGTGAAAAAGTAAATAAGCAATTTAAAGTGAGACGGGGGAATAGGACGTAAAATAACATTTTATTGACTGGGGCTGGTGAGGCATGCTGTATGCTCCCCTCTTATATGCCATTTCCAATAATGATGCCATGCAATTATAATATTTATATGAGGAACATATTTTCCAGCGTAAGCAAATTTTGCCCACTGAGGACGCATTCATTGAATGCGTCCTCCTCTTCTTCTTTTTTTTCTTCAATTTCAACAGCACTATTAATAAATGTTTAAATTTAATTCTATGCCCAGAGGACACATTCTATGAATGCGCTCTCACCCCTCAGCGTCCACCCTCAAAAGCAACCCCAGAAAACATCCGGATTTCAAATATCCACCCCCTCCAGGCAAGCTCTCGTGGAATGGTGTGCGCTCAAATCTTGAATGAGTGCACTGAAAGCATTGAAGGAGGATCCACCTTCTACAACAGCACACTCCGCCATCTCCTTCAGCTTCTTGGATCTGGCCCTCATCTCCGCAGCTTCTTCCCCAACCATAATACGCTCCACCGCCTCGGCTATTTTCTCTCCTTTAACCACATCCAAGGTCACCCGATTCCACTTGTTAGCTCCCACAGGGACCCCGACTTTCAAAACCTCCGTCACCAACTTCTCGTTCAAAAACTGCTCGGCGAACATCGGCCATGTCACGAACGGCACCCCAGAACAGACGCCCTCCAGCGTCGAATTCCACCCGCAGTGAGTAACGAATGCTCCCACGGATTCATGGCCCAGAATCAAAAGCTGAGGCACCCACCCTTTTATGATCAGGCCCTTTTCGCTGATTCTCTCCTCGAATCCTTCTGGAAACCATTTATGGCTGTCTTCTTCGTCAACGCATTCGCGAACAGCCCAGATGAAATCTTTGCCGGAGGATTCAAGACCATTTGCGATCTCGTGTAGTTGGGCGCAGGTAAAGTTGGACAAGCTCCCGAAACACACGTACACCACCGAGTTTGGGGTTTTCGAATCCAGCCACTGGATACAGTCTTCTTCATTAATGGCGGATTTCTCCCCTCTATGAGCTTTGTGATCTTCATCTTCCTTGTTGCAGAGTGAAAATGGACCCACGTGCCACCCCTTTCTTCCCAATTTCTGGGTGTAATAATCAGCATAATCTGGCTCCAATTCATAAAAGCTATTGATTATTACTCCATAACAGTTCGTATCCACAGCTCTTATTTGCTGCCTAAATTTGCTCCACTCTGTCTCCGTTTCGGACTTATGTCTTTCGAACATGGGAATCTGTGACCTAGTCATCTTTATCTCATGAGGAAGTTCAGGCACAGTGAAAGGCTCGGAGTCCGATGAAACATCGTCGTAAGGCCGGTTACGCTGAAGGGACTCGCCGGCGCACATGGAGAACGTGTTTGTACCGTGGAAACCCATCCTCGGGATGTTGAATTTGGCTGCAACATCAGTCGCCCACGGGAAGAAAATGTCGGCCACCAGGCAGTCAGGGCGGCATTCTTCCAGGAGCTGCTCCAGCTGATCCTGGAGCTTGAGGGTTGCCATGAAGAACACAGGGAGCAATTCGTCTGACTTTATCTGATTTAAGTTGTCTGTTCCTTCCGGCAAGCCGGCTTCAACAGCGGGGAATCTGATTGCGCGAACCGACATGTCGAGCCCCAATGGTCTGCATTTTTCAATGGCGGTCTCGAACATGGGGATGTGAGAGTGAGTAGTGATGATGGTGGATTTTACGCCGCAAGAGCTGAACATCTTGGCCATGTCCAACATGGGCAACATGTGCCCCTTGGCCAAAAAGGGGAAGAAAAATATGTGCAGCGGAGGAACCATTTGAGCACTGTGTGAAAGTTGGAGATTTGAATTATTTTGACTAATCTTTGTTGCAATTTGAGTGATGATGAATGATGTACAAGCTTCAGACCGAAGCGAGTGATATTTATAAGCTTAACGTTCCATTCTTGCCATAAGGTTAAGTTTAGAGAATATGCACTTACCTTCAGTGTTAGAAGTAAATAACTCAATACTCCCTCCATCTCACTTTAAAATTGCGAATTATTTTTTGCACAAATTTTAAAACAAATTTAGGTGATATCTTTTTAATGGGTTATGACAGTGATAGATCAAATGAAATGAAGAGCTATAATCAGATATTTATGGTTAAATGTAGAAAGTTTAGATATCGAAAGTTATATTAATGACTGGGACGAGTATTTCCAATCCAGATATTATTGACATATTCCTTACCTGCTTAGTGTAACCAGATTTGTTTTGGATGCAGAAATCGGACTAGTCGTTTGGTTAGGGATTGTTGCTTGCATGAAAGTCCAGGGACGTAAGTTGACGGGTGCATGCATTTGTGGACTTTCGCACTGATTTTCTATCTTCCCATCAGGAAAAGTCCAAGGTCTTAAATGTTTAGATCTAAGCAATTACCACCCGCTTACTAGTTGTTCTAGATCTTGTGAGTTCGTCCATCGTCAAACAAATAAATAAATGGTAACGCGAATTTTTTTTATTCTCGCAAATAAAAAAGAGTCTATTTGTAAGATCGTGTTACAAACCACTAATAGTGGAAATATATTATGATTTTTTAAAATCGTGATTCAAAAACACAGAGCTAATAAAATTCTCTTATTTGAAGATTTGGACTAAAAAGACTAAAGGCTTTTTGCATTTAGATAGACTAATAGTTCTAGCAATCCGAATTGACCATTTGAACGGTTACTACTCAATAAGGAAATATAAAATCATTTCCTTGTAGGAATGTGATGTGGTACGAACTTCTTGAAATACGAAATTGTGCTCTGATGACAAAGTAAGTATCTCTCAATTTTATGTGAGTAAGGACTCTTGTTCTTACTTACCTTAGCTCTTTCATCCCTTTCCCATTTATAGGGTTTGTTTCCCTACATTCATGGTAGTTCATGCCCACGTAAGGCACGTTTGCAAGTACTGACTTGGCAACTGTAATGGGTCACAATCTCTGAATGATCGCGGTTATTGGAATGATCCCATGAAGCCACAACTTATTGTGTGTTTTACGGGTTGTTTGTTTGATTGATACTGCGAGGTGCCACCCTCGGTGTGCAGGTGTGGGCGCCTTGCTCATTCATCTCATCAAGGTACTTACATTTCCTATACCATAGGCCCCCCAACCACGGAGGGATGAGGTTTTACAACGTATAGGTAGAATGTAGAAGGCGAACGATGTTTAGGATACTATGTATTACTGTTGTGTCCTAGACTTTGTGGTTCTTCAGCTTGTGTTGGTTCAGTGTTGCGAAGTCCTTTGTACGTTCGTACTACATCACATTCCTACAAGAAAATGATTTCCTTCTGATCAAGGTGATTGAGTTAGATGTCATTTGTTCGTTGTGATCATGATTGGGGTGTTGTGAACCAGGTACCTTTATTTTCTTGAAACACGTCTTGCCTTTTGACTTTTTGGTTTTGGCTGCATTGATTAGGCTTTGGTAATTGTGCTACCATTATATAAGGGACTTGGTGCCTTGGGTTTCTTAATGTGTAGATATCATCTTTTGGACCTTGGGATTGTTTTGCTTTCTGTTATTGGTGTTGATTAATTGTGCATTGCTTCCAACATCTAGGTATATCCAACTTCTTCTCCAATCATTTGTATCTTCTCGGTTTTCCGATGAACATTAAGGATTTGATACTTGTTTTCAAGAAGTGGGCCACTCCAAAATTTTGTTTTCTAGGCCATCAGTACTGTTACTCAGAATAGGTTGGATCATAAGAATGAAAGTGACGCGTCCAGTAGCCTTCATTCCCCTATTACGCTTGGGGATATGGCTTGGGTAATTAGGAATGTGCCTTGTTCTGGGCTATTGCATAGTAGTATAAGAAATGGTTACTGTCGACTCGTTTGCTAATTTTATCAAGAAAACTGAGAAGGAACATCGATATTTATGTCTTGTTGATGAGAGGAATGCTACTAGTGTACGTGTGTGCGGTGACCAAGATTTATTGCGTTGTTATACCTCAGTATGTTAACGAATGATTTCTCGGCTGTATAGGCATAAAGTTTATTTGTTGTGATATTTTGTATGGTGTTTCGTAGGTTATCGATGATTTATCTATTGTACGACTTCGCTTGAGAGAACTTGAACCCGTTATTTAAGTGTCTTGTTAACCTTAAGGTTGAACTTGAGAAGACGTGTGAGTATCTTTGTACGTCTGAGGAGGAGGTGTTGCGACAACGTCGTGAAAATTTTCACTTGAAGGCCAATGGTTTTGGAAGCCCTACGTGCGCTGGAGCATTAGTTCACCAGACTCAAGGTTTTTGCGATTTTGTTGCTGATATTGAGGATGTTGCATGTTATCTCGAAAAGTATCTCAGGTTTGAGTAGTGCGATTATCTAATCCAGGGTGTGCATAACCTTCCACTTATGTTGGATATAAAAGAGAGGTCTTGGTTGGCATCATCGTGAGATGGATCGATTGTACCGAGCAAAAGTGAATGATGCTAAATGATTGTTTCCTTTGATTAACTATTTTGAGGGTTTTCTGAAACCGCTTAGCTTGGAAGAGTTTTGCTCTTGTACGGTGTATGACAAGGTATGGGTCAGATCAGCCCACACCTGCCATTTGGCTCACTTAATGGGCAAGAAAATGGGCCAAGCCTGCTGGAGAAGGAATAACGGATAAAAGCATGATGTGATGGCTTAGTCACATTAGCCGTCTGAGGCCTATATCTAAGGAGAAAAATGTGCGCATGAGGTAAGAGATTAGAACTATAACACTATTCACTCAATACATTTTACACGGAAAACATGGCTGACCAGAGCGTCAGAGTGTGACCTTAGTCTATCTATTTTGTAGGCTCAGATATATACTGGATCTGAGGAGAACGACAGGAGGTGGATAACAAGAATCGGCATTAACATTGGCATTGTCCATGGGGATCTCTTCATCTTTTTACCATCAGAGTAGCTCAAGAAATATGGAAGGACAACCATGCACAAGAAACATGTTTAACCAAATAGTTATGGAGGATGTAATGCACTTAGAGGAGGAATCCACCCAAACACTAGCGCCGGCAGGAGAATGACACTAGTTTCACACTGCCTCGAAGCTTGCAAATAACTTGAAAAAACTCTAAAAAATCATGGCATCGCAGAAAGAGATGATGAAAAGGTTGAAGGAGATGGAGGAGAGAGAAAATGGAAAGTAAAAATGGAAGGGGCACGGTGTACAGCTGATCAAGCTCTTTTCAGAACATGAAGGCGATAGTGAGGCACCCATTCAAGGAGAGCGGGGTCGAAGAAAACTCGGAGCATGGCGAATAACACAAAGAGCACGACCACCTCCGAAAGAAAGGCCCAGGCCAAGGGTGGAGAGATGGAAGTAGACTGCGAGTGGCAAGCAGGTTACATGCCACTCTTGAGGAGGAAGGAAGATGCCAAGAGCAAGGCCCCATTGAGAGAGATGGAGAAAGAGTCGAGGAGGAAGGAAAGCAAGGGATCACCAATAACCAGGAGGATACAGTTATTCATGGCTGATCTAAACCTGAAGAAACTGATGAACCTAGGACAATACAATGGTGAAGCAGTCCCGGAGGATCACTGCTTGCACACATTTACACCAACATGGCCACTTTAACGATATCGCAGGCCAACTGGTGCTAGGAGTTTGCAACCACCCTAACAGCCATAGTCAGGGTGTGGTTCAAGAACTTGGAGGATGAGACTATCGACAGCTTCAGTCAGTTCGAGCAGAAGTTCCTGGCCAGCTTCATGCAAAGGAAAAAGTTTCAGAAGACAAGGTCCAAACTTTTGGCAATCAGTCAGAAATTGCCAAAGACGCTGTCAGCATACTGGGAGCAGTTAAATGCCGAGGCAAACCAGGTTGAGAAAACGAGTAGCAAGTTCCTCATAGACACATTCATAAATGGATTGAGGCACGAACTGTTGTTGAGGAACTGCACCAATGATCCACCAAAATCAATCAACGAGTTGATGAAGAGAGTTGGAAACTTCAGCAGGGTAAACCTAGCTGATAAAAAAATGAAAGAGACACGTAGAGGTCACAGCCAGCAGAAGGCTGACGTTGACGTTGACGGAAGGGTGAGAAAGGGAGGACGCATCAAGGAGAACACCCAGTAGCCATTGAACATATTTGAAAGGACGGAGAGGGCCTTCACACCTTTCATCATGATACCCATTGAAATCTTAGCCTTATGCACATGGAAAAGTATGTTGGATGTGCTACACTAAATTAAGGCAGACCCCAACAAGAGAAGCAAGAATATATTTTTTTCATTACCTTGATAACTACGCCCATGACATTAATGATTTCATACACTTGAGGCACCATATAGAAGACTGTGGAGAGTGATGAGCTGGCACACCTTGAGAAAAAGGAAAGGGATCATAATAGGACCACGTACTAGAATAAGAATGAAGGCTTCTGTAAGCAACATAATGGTCGTGGTAGAGCAAGAAGTATTGACTGAGAGCGAAGGTGCGACAAAGGAAAGAAGGTCACTAGGGCCAAAGTAGGGGAAGAGCGATCCAACAGGCAGAGGGGGAACACCCCAGTGAAAGACAGTAGAACAGCAACGGTGAAAGATATATTCTCCATCAGAGGCGGAAGCGCCAGATGAAGGACTGAGTCTCAGCTCAGCGTAAGGCACGCTGCAGGCTAACACCACAACTAACATCGACAAACAGGAAGTTGGGCGCAAACAAGGTGATATCGTTTGATGTTGATGGCTCATACTAGACAGGCCGACTGGTGGTGATGCAATGGTGATAATGGTCAAGATGATAGACATGAGGATACATCGAGCGTACGTAGATGGTGGAAGGTATGCGTAAATCATGTATTGGCACTACTTTGAGAAGCTAGATGAGAACACGAAGAGGAAGCTAGAACCAACGGATACCCCATTGATAGACTTCACAGACAGAACAGTGTGGCCTGAGGCTACCATTATCCTCCCGGTGATGATGGGATAAGTAAGCAGGAGTAAGAATATGGATATGGAATTCATAGTTGTGAAGGCAAAAAGCCCAAACAATCTGTTACAGGGCAGACCAGCCCTAGAGGAGACCAACAGAAGGCGAGAGAGCATCATAGAATTTCTTTCAGCAAGCACAAGCGAGAAGACGGGGGGGGGGGGGAAGAGCCAAAAGAAGTAGGTAAGTAGAGCTAGACCTGTTAGAATGATCATGGGCATGTAGAACAACTGAGTGGGAACCAGTCAGTGCAAGTGGAAACATCTCTCCCACCTGATGTGAAGGTGTTGAAGGAGAACATGCGAGCTTTTTCCTGGAAGTTGGAGAATATGACCGGAGTCCCATAAAGAAGTTAGTTGTCATGAGATGAAAGTAGAGCCACCCCGTAAGCCTGTCAAGCAGAAACAGAGAATGATCTACAAAGAAGAGTTCGAGGGGTTAATAAGGATGTGATCCAATTGGTTGCAGAGAGGATCTTGCAGGAAGTCCCCTGACCAACGTGGCTGGCAAACCCTGTGTTGGTGAAAAAGGCAGACGATAGATGAAGGATGTGCGTGGATTACACGGACCTGAACAAGGTCTTCCCCAAGGATTGGTACTCCCTAAATAAATTATGCAGGCCATCCAGGCCATAACATATAAGAGAAAGCAAATCTGCAGTAAATGGAACTAGTAAGCCAAGTAAAGCCTAAAACAAGCAATCCAAGCTGCCAAACCATTTTTTGGAAAGGGGGAAGACCCAAAAGCATAAGAACTAGCAGTTGAGAAGTGCTAAAACATTGTTCAAAGAGGGGAGGCACACCCTAAAACACACAAAGACTAGAAAACATTGTTTGAATCCCTCCGCGGGGGAAATACACATTCAACATAATTTTAATTAAGTTCTAGAGATAAAAGATAAATGTTGTCAAAGTAAGCCTTCAAGGCTTCCCGGTATCTGCAGCTTCATATTCTCCATCCTGAGTTTTCCCTTTTGTAGCTCCATCCTCGACATCCTATGTTTTCCCCCTGGCAGCCTCAACCTCTCCACCTATGGTTTGGCGTGGCCCGCTAGCAGAATTAGTATCAGACTCAACCATCATACTATCCAAGTCCTAGATGTCAAGCTCTTTGGGCGTCATGTCCGAGCGCAGCTTAGCAACATACTTAGTAAAGGCATGCTCACAAAAGGGAATAAAAGTATTACCCAAGACAATGCACAACACCTCGTCATCCTCAGTCTGGGAATAC
>JAULKJ010134251.1:0-14994 GCA_032355405.1 Rubia balearica | reverse complement strand
AAAATTCAACCAAGAACAATCAAGAACATGCAAGAATCAATTATAAAGCAATTAGGCCTCACGATTCATAACTAACACTTGTTATTCTCTGCCGATAAACTAATTAACTATTTATATTAATAATACTAACTGAATAAGCAATATAAAATACGAACATAATAAACGAAATTAAACAAAAACAAGCAAACCGTGTATGGGTTACTGGGCACGGAAATCGACGAAAACAAATACAGATGCAAGTGATTAAATTGCCAAGGAAGAAAAATCTGCTGCGTAACCAAAATAATGAAGGAAACGTCTTCTGCGTATCTAGTGTGAACATGAACCAAGAAATTACCAAGACAATATTGTAAAACTAAAACTGCACTTCCTTTAATGTCTGCTGAGGGATTATATATAATACTCCCATGTGAACATAACCCACTCCTACACGATACGAAAATATCGCCCGAGTATTCATCTCCCACTTCCCACTAACTTCGTGTGCACATACACACAATTCCCAAAATACATTACAATCCTTTCCAAATCCAAATTCTAATAAATAATCCAATCATATCCCTAAATTATCTCCAAAATATTTTCCAAGCATATACGGGTGCCTCTCCTCTGTTGCATTTTTACTACCTTCTTTTCACCTTAATTGCCACATTGCTCCTTCCAAGCCCACCAAAACCCAAACCTGAAATCTGTGACAAACAACACCCTAAGTGCACATTAATCTCGTAAAAGCACAATAAACCCCAATAAAATAAACAACATAATTTATGCACATCAAGTACTCGAGAAGAAGAATCTAATGGTACGACCCTTGAAGGCTTATTCTTCTCGGATAATTGTCAGAAATATGCTTCAGAACTTAGAGATTATTTTTCACCCTTTACTTTACATTCCTTCTTCACTTTATCTTCTACCACTTTGTAAGTGGCCTTCCTTCTTCTAGCATTCTTGTAAATGGACTTCTTCAATATTCTACCATCCATGAAAATGGGCTTCTCTAAACCACTTCTAAGTGCTTATGAACAATCTACATATTAAACTCACAAAAGGAATCTAGGTGCTCGTAAGGACCAAAAATCTATTTGACTCAAAATAGGTTACAAATGAAGGATTTTGATACAAAAAATGAAAATGGTTATCTGAACCCTTTATGATGTTAACCTACCTAAATATAGAAATATTCTAACAAAAAGATTACAAAATAGATGTTAAATGCTTCAAAAAATACATGAGTTTGACATCTCATCAAATCTCCCAGACTAGTTAAACCTTTGCTCGTCCTCGAGTAAACAAAAACAAGCAAATATTCAAGTGTAAATTAGCATTCAAACATTTTCCCAAAGCCCCCGGCACCTTATTCCTAGACTACTTGAACCCTTAAGGGATAAGAATCTCTCACACTCTCACGCCCCAAACCCTAAGATGATCTGAACAACCATCATACCGTTCAAAGGTGAGGTATAAAATAAAAGTACAAAACTACCTTACATTACCAAAGATGCTACCAAATAGACAAATCAAGAGAAGCATACAATTTTTCAATTTCTCTCATTTTTCCTAGGAGTCCTCTCGGGTTTTCATCCTAGCTTCACAATCTTTTCTTTTTCAATGCTCATCCTCATCTTTTTTCACACCATTTGGCCTCTCATTTTTGCATAGGTTGCCCTTTCGAGTTTTCAACCTATCCGGGCCTCCCAATGTTGCCTAAGTTGCCCTCTCGGGTTTTCAACTTAGCGGGAAAATTTATTTAATTTTTTTTATTTTTTCAAACAAAACATATCAAAGTGGAGCATATGCACCTACAATACAATACAATGAGATATGTTCCTCTCCCCCACACTTGAAACACACATTGTCCTCAATGTGCACAAAAGGACAATATAAAGAAATAAGGGAGAAAGAAACAAATAATCCCAACTAGGATCTTGAAGGTCCTTCCTGGTGGTAACAATGCTCACTCATCAATGAATGTTCCTCCTCCATGTTCCCGAACTCCGTCCAATATGAAATTTTGACTCATCCACTACAAATCCACAACTATGCAAGTTCAATCAACATCCACAAAAATCAACAACTAGTAGTACTCCTAGATGGTGGTTTTGGTGGTGGTTTTTGGTGGTGAATTGTGGTGGTATTTTGTGATGTTTGGTAAGAGTTTTAGGACAAGGGTGAGGGAATTTTTCATTTTTTTTCAAAATAAAAAATCTAGTAAAACAATTTAAAACTCGGGTTGCCTCCCTAAAAGCTTCATATATTTAAGGTTGTCTGAACGACCTAATATCATCCATATGGTGAAAGTTTGAATCCATCCACCATGAGCTTCCAAAAGTAGGGAGGTGGGGGATAGAAATCCTTTAAAGAAATGATTTTGTGGAGGTAGAATTAGTCTTAAGAATTCTCGGTAGAAGTACACCAAGAACTCAAGCAATACATAGTTCGAACAAAAGAAAATAAAAACAAAGAAGCATAACAAATTTGGGGTCGTAGTGGAAAGGTTCTCAGTTCGTAGAATAAGCACGTACCATAACACAAGAACAAAGGCAATACATCCTTCAGAAAAAACAACAGACATAAAACAAGCATAAACTATGAACAAACAAGAACACACAAAGAGAAACACAAAACACAAAGAACAACAGTAACACTCAACAAAATACGCCTTTTCCCGACAGCGGTGCCGAAATTTGGGAGGCCATCGTTGTGCCTCTCAAAAATAGTATTTATAGGCCCTAATTGTGGCTAACTACTATAAAGTAAATAGTAACAAGTCGGGGTCGTCAACGAGGAAAATGGGGATTTTATCCAATGTTGAACGTAGTAAAAAAACACACGAAGAAGTCACTCTACGTGTGTGGTAACAAAGTGGGGGGCTTTGGTTTTAGAAAACACTACGCTTACTTTAAACTACTAAATTGACAAACTATTATAGAAAATGATGCAAATACAATCACACTAGCACAAAAGGCGGAATAAAGATGATAACGAGTATTGGGTGCAATTGGTTTACATTTCTAGTCATCGTTTGATCACCAATTAATTAACCTATATTTATGCATTAATCACATATTGTGGAGAACTTATTAACACCTTTCGAATGAAGACATTTTTTGTCTCTCCTTGGTTATAGTTAGAGTGGGCGATCGGCGCCACACAATAACGCTTACCCTCGGGTTACCCTAGGCAATCGGTGTCATAGACTTCCTTGAGAATAGTAATACATATAGAGACCCAACACAACTACCACAATGTCCTACAAGCGAGAAACACTGGGATAGCACAATTATGTTCCCTAATGACGACTACAGGGATCGGCTTTCATGCTTGGCATCATTAGTGTACTACTTCGATAATTAGGTAAACCCATTCAAATTCATCCTAAATCCAAGCAATTTCATCAATAAATAATCATAATTAGTTGTAACGCCTAATTATAACCTAACATTAACCAACGATAATCACATCGATAAAAAGACAAAGTCTCCCGGTTTGACCAAAAATCTAGCAAATAATCAATTCATAATCTTCAACTGGTTGACAATCCTTGTCTAAATCATGCATTAATCACACAACAAAGCATAAAACATAGTTGATAATTAAAGCACAAAATTGGATAAACCAAATCTCATTGTAGCATGCTAGAAATGCTTACCAATTGCTCCCAATATGAAATCTAGCCTAGATAATGAAAACCCATAACAATTATACAAGAATCCATGGAAAAAGAACAAAAACTAAGAAACGATGAAGAAAAACTAGGGTTTTGAGTGACCAAGTAGAGCTTACACAAATGGGGAAGAAGGAGGGGCTATTTATAGTCCAAGGAAATAGTGGGGGGAAAGGCCAAAAGTTTCAAATTCTTGGATGATTTCGCGGGCCGTATATAAGCCTTGCAGCCCGTAAAGGAGCTGTTTCCCTCTTCTTATTTCCATCGCCACGGGTGAACTGCTGATCCATTTTGGGAGTTCTTGTAGTTAATTTTATAGTACTCGAGAAGAAAAATCCAATGGTACCACCCTCGGAGGCTCGTTCTTCTCAGATCATTCCCAAAACTTGGTTGAAACTTCTGGATCACAATTCATCAGCTTCTTTATCTTCCTTTTTTTACCCTTTTATAATCTACCACATTTTGACTCGTGACCTTCAATCTTATACCATCCTTGCGAATGGCCTTTGCTAAAATACCCGTAAATGCTTACGAGAAATCAAAAATTAAGCTCGTAAAAAGGAATCTAGATGCTCGAAATGACCAAAAATTCATTAGACTAAAATTAGGTTACAAAATGAAGGATTTAGATATGAAAACAAAAAATGGTTATCTAAACCCCTTATTATGTAAACCTACACAAATATAGCAATCTTTCAATAAAACGATAACAAAAGAGATGTTAAATGCTTCGGAAAATACATGCATTTGACATCTCATCACATTTCATCTCTACTGTTTTTGCATGTTGCGCAAATTACTGGACAACAGAGCTATCCTTCAATCTAATCCATATCAAATCTGGGAACTGATAACTTTCAACTAGTACCAAAATCCGATAGGTTTTCCTAATGATTTCTCACAGTATTGATAACTAATTGTGTATCTTCTTTTTTAAGGTTAAATTGTATACCCCTTTGTATTGTTGTATTCAGAGAAGTGCGAAGGGCAATAATTTCTGCATGCTTTACCATATAAACAAAAGGTATGCATTGGGATTCTCCACACAGTCAACTTACGTTTGAGGAGCAGATGTACCAGCCTAGGCAGGCATTATTAGTAGATATGTTTGCATCGAAGAAGAGTGTATTTCCATTCTCAAGTGGAAAAGTACTTGGGCATTGACTAGGTGGTTCAGATGCGGCATCAACACTTTTTTTGGTCAAATCTAATAGGAGCTTCGTGGCATATAGAACACACTGTTGTGGATAAAATGTCGTGTTGTTCCCCGTGTAGTAATTTGTTCCGGTGATACCAAAATTGGGATAACATTATAGCTATGATGGCCATATCTTGTGCGCACATTTCCATGAGAAGATCATGAACCCACCTAATGGCATTTGGTTATTTGAACGATAAATTCTTTCATGTAGCAAACTACAATTGATGTGCCAATGGGAAATGATGAATAGATGTTCCATTGAAGTGTCTTCCTCGGAACAACTTAAGCAAAGTATTTTGGCATATGCATGTCTAAGCTGCAATTTAGCTGTTGACGGTAGATTATTCTTGCATGATCTCCATAGAAAATGCTTTATCTTTGCATGTATTGTTAGGTTCCAAATCTTCTTCCAGTGTGGAGAGGGTCATGTGCTACTTGACACCATATTCCCTGGATATGAAATATTTGGAAAGTTAAGACCAACATTGTATTCGCATTTGACTTTATATTTCCCATCAATTGTTAGATGCCATATCCATCTGTCAGGGTGCAAGGAAATAGTGCTCCTCGATAATGACAATATAAGAGTTGATTCTTCATGATTGAAAGTGTTTCGAATCAAGCCTTCATTCCACTTCTTTTCATTTTCATACATCAGATAGGAAACACTTAGATCATCAGGGAAATCGTCCACCAGTGATGTAGGTTTCTTATTTACCAGCCTTGGTAGCCAAAGACTATTTTTAATTTTTGTGCATGTCCCTGAGCCGATTCTTTTTTAAACACCTTTAGATAACATATCCCTACCCCCTAAAATTGATCTCCATGCATATAAAGGGTTCCATCCTACTTTTTCTTTGAAGAATGATTTTGAAGGGAAGTATTTATCTTTTAGAAACTGTGATATGGTGGAATTTGGGTTAAAAGGTAAACGCCAAGCTTGTTTTCTTAGCATCGATGTATTGAAGATCTTTGAGTATTTAAATCCTTGTCCACCCATGCCTTTTGGAAAACACAAGTTAATCCATTTTTCCGATAGATTTTATTCTTTTGAGAAGAACTACCCCACCAATAATAGCTATACAAGTTATATATATGTCGTCTATAAGACCGACGGGCAACATGAAGCACGCTCTAAGCTGGAATAGCTTGTAGTACTGACTTAACCAGAATTTCTTTTCTCCCTTTCAAAAGTTGTTTGTGTTCCCAACTCTCTACAATGGCTTTTGATCTACCAAATATAGTTGGTAGGCCCAACTACTTCTCATGTGAGGCAGCCTCCAAAATCTGCAGCATGATCAGTATATGTGATTTCTCCTGGTTAGACGTGTTAGGGATAAACATAATCAAGGACTTTCTAAATTTTATTTTCTGTCCTAAAGCCTCCACGTACTGTTGTAGAACCCTCATTAGTGCGTTTTCTCCTTGAAGAGTTGCTTCCCCCTAGAATTAACGGATCATCTACAAACAAAAGATGGATAATATTAGTGCCCTCCTTGCAATCTTCTAACCATGAAGTCTCTTGAGTCTAATCTCTTCTTGTATCAAGTGGGGAAAAAACCCACTACAACTGATAAAAAAAGGTACGTGAACAGGGGGTCTCCCTGTCATAAGCCCCGCGTAGGTGTGACTCTTCCAAAGCATTTACCATTCAATGTGAAAGAGAAGCGAACTGTCGCTATACATCTTTCAATAAGATCAATGAAAATTGGCCAAAACTCATCTTTTCAAGGGTTTTTAGCATGAGGGGTCATTCAATCCTATTGAAAGCTTTACTCATGTCAAGTTTAATCGACATTTGGCCGTTTGCCCCAGTGTTCTTCCTTTTTATATAATGATGCACTTCATGGGAAATGATGACATTATCTGTGATGAATTGATTCTTAACAAATGTGCTTAGTTAAGAGGAAATCACTTAATCCAACACAACCTTTAGTCTATTAGCTATGCATTTGAATATTATACGATATACCACGTAACATAGACTAATGTGCCTGAATTGTGCAATTTCCTTTGGCTTATGCACCTTCGAGATAATACAATGGTAGTATCATTAAGGTCATGCATAGGTATTCCCTTGTTTAAATATTGCAAAGCTTCCTGAGTGACTTTGGACAAAAAATTGTCAAGTATCGCTGAAAGAAAGATGACAGCATTCCATCTAGACCAGGGATAATTACCAAAAAGGATAGCTAATAAAAAAATTTCCAAAATTAATTGTAAGTTAATTGAATTGATCATAATAACGTTAAATTATTTTATCAAAGTGTTCACGTTAATTGTGATTAAAATAGTATATTTGACGTTTTTTTAAAAATAAAAAATATTTCACAAAGTTTTGTTTTAGATCGACTAATCGTTAGATGAGGTCATTTTATAATTGATGTAAATAACTGAATGATTTGGTGTTTGTTTTTATTTATTGCAATGAGATTCATATAACTGTTAAAAAAACTTTTAAAATTTATGATAATATGTATTTAACCCTAAAAATTATTGAAACTAATTTTTTTCATGAATTGTCTGAATGTTAGTTTGGCAAAAAAACCTTCTCGACGTATTTATTTATTTATAACACGCGAAATGAAAAGAAATAAAGTGGTCGCATGGTCAAATTAAAGGATCTAGGTTATATTTGCACTTTCAATTATGAAAAGGTTATATTTGCACTTTATTTTAAAATAGGTTGGGTTATATTTAAGGCTCCCTAGGCGTTTAATAAGAGTATCATGTAAGTTGAAATTACATGTAGCCTAAAACTATGCTTAAAGGATTTTACATTTATGATACAAGAGGAGGAATCAAAAAGCTTATGAAATACTCCAAAATCCTACCATGTGATTCCATTTAATAAATCTACATCTCTTGTGTTAATTTATAAATGGCCAGACATGGTGGGGCTGCAACGAACTCCTGCTACAGTAAGTTTCAGAGTTCCACAGTCTTCAAAGAAAGGTGTCTGTCAGTTATAATGAGGGTCCAAAATTGCAGGTGAAAGTTCATACAGAATCCTCCAAATTTGTTGAGAACAGTAACATCCGGAAGGGCAGTGAGCAAGGGAGAGCATCCATATTTTCTAAAACAATTAAAGTGCCGACTTCCATTGATATGAAGGTCAGATAGTAGTACCAGCAGATAATAGCACTAGTAGCACCAGCATAGAAGCAGTTAGATGAAAATTTTCATTTAGCAGTTAATAGCATCAGCAGAGTCAATACTTGTGATCTTCCCTGCACCTCCTCCTGCATAAGAAATAACAAAATAGCAGTACAAGTTTGAAAGGAATAGCTGGGATTTTGAACTCCAGGAGCAGTTGTTGCAGGACAGAGATTATGGGGGATCAAAATTCACATTTTTGAGATTTGACACTTGTTTTTCATCCATAATAATCAATCCCTTAGTTCTAGAGTCAAAATTGCATAATTCAATTTTACATGTTAGCTGATTGGGGTTCCACTGATACCCAAATTTTGCTATTGAATCAGCCACTAAATTGCATTCCCTATGAATGTGAACCAATTTAACTTCACCTAGCAAGTCCCTATTGTTCCTACATCTAATATAAAGGCCATATGGAGCTTTCAAAGGAGCTATTACACATCTCACAGCATTTATACAATCAGACTCAATCATGGAAAGGATCAAATTAGCTTCTGCTGCAAATTTTAAGGCCATCTCTATACTAATAAGTTTAGCTTCTAAAGCAGAGTTAGCATGTTGTTTCACAAAATAAGCAGCATTCATTATACCTTTTTCATCCCTAAAATTCATACCAAGAGAAGACATTTCCCCTAATTTAAAACTTGAATCAACATTACATTTCAAACAAAAAGTAGGTGATTTCCAAGTGCAGATAGTTATTTTCCTTTTTGGTTTATAATGCATCATGGAGATCAAACCAGAGGTGGACCAGAAAGCATCACTTTGGGCAGAAATTTGTAAGGGGAAAGCAGAGAATATGGAGAATAATGAATTCTTAACATTAAAGAATATGGAGTTAGAGGAAAATTGTGCATTTTCATGAATGAATGATTTTTCTAGCTTTCCACAACTCCCAGAAAGTGAATAATGCAAGAGTAAGGATTATATTTCTATGAATTATGGATATGGCTGTGTTATTAATATAGAAAGATAACCTATTCCATATGGAGGTAAAGGGCTGAGGGGTTATTTCCATCAGAACATGAATTTGATTCCATATCTCTAATGCAAAGGGGCACTAGTTATAAAAATGTTCAAGAGAGTCAGCACTATTACATTTCCAGCACTTAGAAGGAAGATTAAAATCAAACTTACATAGAATATCATCAAAAGACAATAGATTATTCATAAGTCTCCATATGAAAAAGGAAACTTTACCTGGAATGTAGTTTTTCCAAATCTTTTGCAGGGATCGTCTTATATTCCTTGATTGCCTCAGTTTGTTGTAAGTAGTTTTGATAGAGAAGTTTCCATCCGTAGCAGGTTTCCACACCAGTCTATCTCTGTAGTTTGGATTGAGTTTAATAACCTGCAAGAGAGAGATAATGTTGGTAGCCAAATATGCCTCCAGAATGGGTATCAGCTGACACATGCCTCTATAACCTTGGTCAGAGAGAAATCAGGGAAATGGACTCTAATGATAGGCCACTTATAGTATAATGCTCCTTCCCCTGACCAATTCTCATTCCAGAAACTACACTCTCCATTAGCAGGTATAATGATAGAGTTATTAGTGAAGAACTGTGTAACTATGCATATTCTATTCCAGAGAGGGCATGACTTAGGAGTCTGGAAGTGACCATAAGAAATTAGTCCAGGTTGTTTCATTTAATTGCATCTTCCACCGTAACTTACAAGAAAAAAACTCTTATAAATTGGTGAGTATTGTTGGATATGAAATCTTATCCCAAGATCTCCAGACCCTCTTATTACCAATTTCTGTAGACCCCCACAATAAATTAGACACTTTTCTCCATCATTTTGATTGCCTTTTTTGTTGGAGTAACAGTAGCATAAATGTGCCCCTGGAGAGATAAGATGCATGATCTAATTAGAACCAGTCTTCCTTCCTGAAATAGAAATTTATTTTTCCAGTTATGTAACTTGGAATCAATATTTTCAAGCATTTCATGAAAATTAGAGGATTTATTCCTACCATTAAAAATAGGAACTCCTAGGTATTTGAATGGGATGAGTCCTTTTTTCATACCTAGGACAGCTCTAACCTTTCTATGTTGTGCATTGTTTGCTCTATTTCCCAAGAAGTACTCACTCTTATGATAGTTTATAATCTGACCGGATGCAGATTGATATGCATCAAGAAATTTCCTAATGGCTTTTAGATTTTTCTCACCATCCCTCAGGAAAATAGAAGTGTCAACTGCTTACATCATATGTGTAACCTTAAAGGCATTTGTTGTAGTGTAAAGTTACTGCAAATGATCATTAAGGAAATATGATTTGAGGGATCTTGAGAAAGATTATGTCAGAATGTTATAAATAAAAGGTGACAAAGGGTCACCTTGTTTTATTCCCCTAGATGCTTTAAAGAATCCTTGGGGAACACCATTAAATAAAACTGAAAAAGATGCCGAAGCTATGTTACTTAAAATCACCTTAACAATTTTACCTGAGAAGCCAAATCTAAGCAGCACTGGATTTTAAAAAAACCCAATGAAACCATATCAAAAGCTTTATGCATGTCTAATTTCAAAACTAGATTATGGTTTTCACATTTTGAATTTAGAAATCTAACCATCTGCTACATTTGGATGATATTATCAGTAATATCTCTATTTTGCATGAAATTTGTTTGTTCTTTAAAGATTAATTCATTCATAAGAGGTATCAATCTTTCCATTAAAAATTTAGAGAAAGTCTTATTAAGAAAATTGAAGATACTTATTGGCCTATAATCTGCAAAATATTATGGAGTTGGTTTTTTTGGGATTAAGGTGATCCATGTAGCTGAAATGGATTGTGATATGGGAGAGCCTAAGATAAAAAGGTTCACAACTTCTAAGAGATCATTTTTAATTATATCCCAAGCAAAGGTATAAAAATTTGCTGGGAAACCATCTGGACCAGGGGCACTGTCTTGATTAGAATGGAAAACTACCTCCTTTATCTCATCGATTGTTGCAGGCTGAAGAAGGTTTCTATTGGCTTCAGGGTAGATGACCTTAGGGATAGAGTAGAGAAAATAATTAAGGTAGAAGGCTGAGGGATCAAGCTGAGATTGGGATAAAAGGTTCTGGAAAAAGGTGACACCTTCCTGTGAAATTTCAGATTGATATGTCAACCATACACCTGAGTTACTCTTAATTTTAGTTATCATTGTTCTGGAGTTTTTCTCTTTATTAGCCATCTGAAAAAAAATTTGTATTATTATCACCAATTTTAAGCCATTTTACTTTAGACTTTTGCTGCCAGAACATGGATTCCTCTTTTAGCGCTCTAAGTAAAAGTGTTTTGGCTCTATTGAGATTACAATGGTTCTGCTCATTATTCAGGTTCAGTAGATTATTTTCTGCTTGATTAACCTGTTGTTCAGCCTTTAATACATTATCATTATATTTCCAAAAGATTCTTTGTCCCATTGTTTCAAACTCTTTTAAAGTCTCCTAAGTTTGAAACTGAAAAGATCCATGCCATTAAGATGACAAGGGAGATTCCAGTTTTGTTGGATTAAAGGTCTGAGTTCATTTTCTCTATTAAGCCACAATATTTGGAATATAAAGGGTTTTGGTAAGATAATATGGGATGATTGAATGGATAGGAACATAGGAGCATGGTCAGAGCAGGTTCTATTTAATTTCTGAATGGAACTATTAGGGTACAACTGGCTCCAATCTTGGGTACACAAGCCTCTATCTAATCTTTTATATACCCTACCATGTAATCTGTTATTTGACCATGTATACTGGGGACCAACAGTGTTATCATGTATTAGATTAAGAGTATCTATTAATTCATTAAAGTCTTGTATGCTATCAGGATTAGGGGTACTACTTCCTTTATATTCAGATTATGTAGTTATAACATTAAAATCACCTATTAGGAGTTTAGGAGACTGGGGTAAGTCCAATAAATCTAACCATAATTTTCTTCTTTAAATCCTTAGTGTTTTAGTATAGACAAAAACGGCAAGCCAAGGAGTATTATTCCAATTATCAACAATCTGCATAACTAAGCACTAAGAATGCTGAGAGTAATAGTTACAAGTTAAATTATCATCCCACATTAACCAGATTTTCTAGTTATCAGCACATATATGGTTTTAAAATCCTAATTTCATTTTAAACTTGAGAACTTCCTTATTTTCATGCATAGGCTCAATTAGGCATAAAAGAGAAATCATATGTCTAATTATTAGAGATTTAATACTAGGGATAGATTTATTATATCCTACTATTCCAAACTAAACAATTAGAAATTATGGTGTGTTTAATCATTTAGAATTAATTAGGTTTGTTTCTGTTTGCTGATCTTAGGATCATATTTAGACCTGTAAAGTAATTCTTCATTTTAGTGACAGAACCTTTTTTATCTTTAGACTTCACAGGAATAACACTATTTTGAGGGGTAGATATTACCTGTCTTGTTGTTACCTGGTGAGCAACTTCTGGGTTAATGATTGATATTTTATTTACAGCATCTTCCAGATCCAAGCTTTCATCCAATTTTAACGTAGAGCAGTCTGATGAGGAATCCTACAGCCCTTTCTCACCTACTACATCTATTACATTACTTTGACTTGGAATGTCCTCATCAAGCATGTCCTGCAAAATGGAAAAACGTTTTCAGTTGAAACTAGTTCTTCATAGGGTACTATAGCTAGAGCATTAGGGCTCATGGATTTAGTTTTAGGAGAAAAGAGGGGAGAGAGATCATACTTGTAGTGATAGCTCCTAAAATTGTCCTTGATGTTTGCTATGAGGAATGCTTCCTCATTTGAGATTAGAGCAATATCTTTTTCTACATTATTTGGAGATAGAAGTACATTTGAACCTGCATCTTGGAAGTGCACTGAAGACTGACTACTCAAGTCACATTCCTTCTCCAGAGGTGAAAGACCTGAGGAACTAGCAATACTCCAAGGATCTTTCTTCTTCCACACTTCAAATGTTTTTTTGTCCAATCCTTGTGCTTTTTGGTGGCATCCTTAAACATGTTATAGTACTTAGGAGAGGTTGGAGATTCACGGGGAATGACAATATCATTATCCAAGTGAATGATTGGGGCTTCCAGGTTGTTTATAACAGTGAAAGATTGGTCTTTGGTTACAGGAGGTGAATTTGGATTGGAAGCTGGTTTTCCACCCTTTACATTCCTTCTGCAGTTGGAGTCAGAGTGGCCTATTTTAAGGCAAGTAAAGCAGTAGCAGGGTTTGGATTCATAGACTATGTTGTACCATTTGGTTTTTGCAACAGAACCCAACCTAATCCTGTTTGGGAGGGGATTTCTAAGATCGAATTCAACACACATCCGGATATTATAGGGCCTAGTTAGATTCCTGGTTGGTGAATCTACTTGGATAAATTTACCAATCGAATTCCCTATCTCTATCAGTGCGGTCGGATGGAAATAATGGGTGGGAGGGTATTCAATGTTAAACTAGATAGTCACAAACGGCGGTTTTTCATCAAGATCAAAATCTATAGACCATTTTAGAACACGCATTGAGTGAGTTTTGAGATACCATACATGTTTGCTCCAGATTTTCTGTCTATCACTTTCCTGATTGAACGTGAGTCCGACGTGTCTCGAGTCCATCGCAGCGGAAATCAGCTTGGAGACCTATCTTCATCATTTCTTTCCTGATCACTTTAAGCGTCGGTCTTCCCTTGGAGAATTTTCCGATTAGGACGTGATTGAAGAGGATTGCCATCTCTTCAATTTCGGCTTGTGGGAAGATACATGTCATTTCACCTTTGAATTGGAGCAGAGGATGAAGGTTGATTGAGTTGGGGATTGATGTAGGTTGATTGAGCGAGTTTTGAGGGTACATGAGGGATTGCAGATAAGAGGGCGGGCTCTCTCACCTTGTGGAGGAGCCGCCATAGCAGTGAAGGAATTGCGTAATTTTGGCAGAGGATTGAGTAAAATAGTCGTTTTCGGCAGTTGAAGAATAGTCAGAGGGACAGTTTGTAGAGAAAAGAGATTGTAGAGAGAGAAGTCATTGGTGTTTTGGATTTTTTTTATATTTGCACTTATGTGAATTATGTATGGTTATAAATGCACTTTTCTCTAAAATCAATTAGTACTATTTAAAAGTGACTCATAATTTTTTATATTAATCTATAACTTTGTTCTCCAAAGATAACATTATTTATATGGGCAAACTAGGTTTATAGTTATAGCACAAACTAAAATGAAATTTAGAAATTGAATAACAAGGAACAAAAACAAGATTGAGGCAAACTATATTACACCCTAGTATACCTTCTACATCGTATTCTCAGCAATATAAAAATTATGGTAGTAGTTAATCCTTAAAATCATGGGTAATGAATTAGTATTTATTCTTTATTCTGAAATATGTAAATATGTAAATTACTGGTTAATAAACTAACTTATTACAGGGTGTACTGTGAGTACCGTACTTCATATAAGAATTGATAGCATCTAAAACATTAATCTTTTCCGGAGAAGAAATGTCCAACTCATAACCTTCCAAAATCTTACGGTAAAACCTTTTACGGTAGTACATTTTAAAGGCTCTAATTATCCCAGCATCACATGGTTGAATTTTTGAAGTCATGTTTGGCGGTAGAAAAAACAACTCAATGTTTTGCAACCCTTGGATATTATTTGAATGGGCTGGACAATTATCCACTACCAAGAGAATTTTTCGACCGTGCATTTGTTCATCCAGCCAACGAACATATTCTTCGAAAAGCAACCCAGTCATCCATGCTCTTTTGTTGGCACGGTATTCACAATCTAGGCTATTCATGTTGATATTCTTAAAACAACGTGGCTTTGCATACTTACCAATGATCCATAGAGGAATTTTTTCCGAGCCATCCTCATTGCAACAAATAACAATTGTAAGTCTTTCCTTGTCCTGTTTCCTACCTTCAAGTTGTTTTGTTGCAAGTGAATGGTCAGCTTGTAACCTGTAAAACAAACCAGTTTCATCCAT
>JAULKJ010134144.1:0-14996 GCA_032355405.1 Rubia balearica | reverse complement strand
ATTTATTGTTATACAAAAATTAAGATATTAAAATTAAAAAATTATTGATGAATAGTGTAAAAAGAGGAAGTAAGACATAATAAAAGGGACGGAAGGAGTAACAAAGTTTCAAAAGTTTCACAATAAGTGTCACAAACCTCAATCACCCAACATAATCATCCCCAATATGCTTTAGCTCACAAACACTCAACAAACACCCAAAAATTCAACATCATATCACAAATGGTGTCACTCAATCCAAAACTAAAGCATTAGACCAAATCTCAAGAATACCCATTCAAAATGCTTCAAATGCACCAAGAAATTGAGAGGTGTTACCGTGGAAATGATGAATAGAGTGAGTAGAGCACCAAAGAACCCAAATGTGTACAAGATAGGTTGAATTTGACCAAAAACAAGAACCCCCACAGGTTCTTGAGTTTTTAAATTGAATTTGGAGAAGATGGATATGAATTGGGTGTTAGGGATATGGAAGAGTGGAAGGAAAATGGAGAGAGGGGTGGATTTGGTCGGAGGAGGTGGTAAGAGGCGGATTCCAGCGAGTTGTGGTGGAGGAAGGGTGTTGGTGGTGGAGGAAATTAGAGGGAAATGAGAGAGGAAGGAGAAAATGGGAGGAATTAAGAAATTGGCCGCAACATGCCAAGTAAAATCAGGTGGCTGCGGGCCGCATGTCATTTTCTATTGTATTTTTTCATACCTGTGTTGCGGGCGCGGAAAAACCTTGCGGCCCGCAGAGGTGCCACTACCATCCACCCCAATTGTTTTTATTTCCATTGCGGACCCTAAGGCAGGTCTGCGGTCAGCAGAGCAGAATTTGCTCTAGTTCCGAAATTGCTTCAAAAATCCCCCATTTGGTCTCCAAAATTCCTCAAAAGCATCTTAATCCTTTAAAATCACAACCAAAGAAAATCTAGCATAATATTGCTCCAAAATCCTAATAGAATAATTTTCATAATGTTCATCAAAATGAAACAAAGCAATAAAAATTATACTTAAATAAAAATAAAATAACAATTGCATCGACGGAATATCCCGGATGAACAAACCAAGTTTATTTAACGTCTTCGATGTGATTTATTCACAATGCTACAAAGATGAAGCTACATCAACAGAATTGCATCAATGACATCAAGTTGATAAAAAACAAGTTTGTTTAACATCGTCGACATGACGTATTTACACCGAAGCCACTACTGACTAACCGGGTCATCGAGAGTGTTTTCTCATCTAGTTTCGGTTGGAAACTCTCATAATAGGGCTTCAAACGGTGGCCATTTACTTTGAATACTTTAGATATCTCCTCGCTCATAATATCCACTGCCCCAAGCTGGAAAACCTTCATCTCCACAAAAGGGACAGTCTATTTTGACCGCAATTTTCCCAGAACTAACCGAAGACGTGATTGGAATAGAAGGACTTTTTTTTACTAACGTCAAAGTTCTTCCTATTGATTAAACTATCATGCTTGGCCTTGGTTTTCTCCTTGTAAATTGCGATGTTCTCACAGGAGTCATTCCCAATCTCCTCAAGCTCTTGTAATTAAAGCGTTTGGTGCACACCAGCTTCATCAAAATTCATATTGAAGGTTTTTAGTGCCTAATATACTTTTTGTTCAAGATAAACTTGTAGATGACATGGTGATGTGTTCATATTATACGGTGATTTTGGGATCTTTTGTACTCATTTTGGTATACTTTTATACTTTAGAGACTCTATTTTACCTTGAAATTTTATTAGGAGAGTTAAGGGCTTCATTTTCCTAAGGAATTTTGTGAGACAAGATAATTTTGAAGATTACTTTTGAAGACAATGAAGACCATGTAGACTTAAAGATGTGAAGAAACGATGGCTACACTTAGAAAAAAAGAAGAAAACGTTGAAAAAGTAGCTTACTCTGTCTGTCGCAACTCGCAATACCTGTGTCGCGACTCTTGACAGGTTGCTGCACCGAACCACTTTTTGTACTATAAATACCATCTCATACTCTCTCTTTCACACAACTTCTTATCCCTCATTCTGTAGTCACAAAACCCTAGTTTTCTTTCATTTTCATCTTTGTTTCATCTTGAATTTTTGTTTGAATTGCTATTGTTGTTTAGTATGAACTCTAGTAGCTAAACTTAGTATTGGGAGAAATGGATTAAGACTTCTAAGCCCATGTCTTTAGAATTATATATGAGCTATTTAATTCTTTGCTATTGTGCATTTACTGTTCTTTAATGTTAGTTGGTGAAAGCATTAATTGTTTTAGAAGTTTGAGTGTATAAATTGCTTGTATGACTATTTGTTATGGTTGGGAGAAAGTAGCTAATCTTCCCTTCCTTTGAAATGAAATCCAAGATCATGAATTAGAGTTTCTAATATGGTTGATGATTGATAAATACTAGATGAATGTGATAATGTTGAACTCTTTGTCATGTTTGTTTTCCGTATCAAATAGGAGAAGTCTAGTAACTTTGGACTAATCTTTTGTAAATGCATGAATTGGTTCAATGCTTACACAGTGTAGTGTTTAAAAGTGTTACCAAGCTTGTTAATTCTTTGTACTTAATGCCATTAATTGGATACTTTTAGGCTTGAATTACTAAAGGGGTCATTAGTGAAGTTTAGCAAGAGATGTTGAATTCACTCTTGTAAACTAATATCAAAGAAGGGTAGAAGATTTATCTTCACAACAAGTAGTATAAGTATTGAATAGGTTTTATGTTCAAGGATAGATAAGAGACTTGGAAGTGGAAATCAATTGCGCCCAACGTCTCGTAACTTGTGTTTAATCTCTTCTTAGTAGTTTGTCGCATATTTGCTAGATTTATATTGCTTGCTAGTTAATTTTTTTTTTTAAATTCGTAACTTAGAAAAACCAACCAACCCCCCCCCCCTCTTTACATGCTTATATATAAGTATCTCTATATCTAGTGCAGTATTCACCATTATATGAGAAAATCCAAAGAAAAATTACTCTTTTTTGTGGACGACCCTGATATGTCATTATCTACTTAGTTGTAGTTAAAAAGCACTTTAGGTCTTAAAATATATATTTGAGAGGTACGACGACGACCTCCCACTTCATTATATTACACGATAATCCTTGGTCTCTCTATGAGACGGCCTCGTGCATGCAATACTTTATCCATTTCTTATACAGTACCCATGTGGTTCCATGAATGTGCATTATAAATGTGTAGAATGTGCACTTCATTACTAGTACATGTGCATTCGATATCTATATAGTAATCTTAGACAAATTAGCAATGCACAATCTCACATAAGATGATGCACATTTTTACAATTCCAAACACACAAAATATCACTACAAAAATATTCCAATAGTGACGCATATTTTGTGACAGGTAAGGAAATGTCACAATATTTGCTCCACCTTCTGGTGTCTCTAAATATTTGCAAGATGTGCACATGTCACTAAAATGAATCCATGTCACAAAATTTATGACACTTCTAAATTGAACTACATCTTAAAGCGTCACAAAAAAATGATGATATTTCAACGCTTCACAATATTTAGTGACGCGCTGAATAGGGACACTTCACAAGGCGTCACTGACACTACTAAAAAAATATATTGCGACGCCTTGTGAGTTGCCCCTATTTAGCTCGTCACTAAAATATTGTGAGGCGTTAAAGTATCATTATAATTTTATGACGCTTTAAATGTAGTTCAATTTAGAAGTGTCATTAAATTTTTTGACATGGATTAAGTTTAATGACAAGTGCACATCTCACAAATATTTAGTGAAAGCTAAAGGTGGAGCAAATATTGTGACATTTTTTTACCTGTCACAAAATATGTGTACACTACTGAAATATTTTTTTGTAGTATATCTATGGGGATACGATACTCATGTGATACCATATAATTTACCTACTTCGTCAATTCCCGGTTATTACAATTGATCACCTCAATCAATGTTATTATTTTTGCATTCAAAAATCGTAAACACCCCTAAATCATAATTGAATTTCTTTACGAAAATACTCTCTACAATACCGTTCTTGGAACTGCTAAAAATAAGCAGAATATATGTTGAAAAACTACAAAGACAATTTCCTCATCATCATGCATCGATATCATGGCCATCGAGGATTGAATGAGCAGCACCAAATCAGTACTTCTTGCCAAACATAATGAACTGCATTTTGTCATACCCAGATAATACACCAGCACTTGCAACCGCACGCAGGATGTTGGCTCCAGCACCTTTGAAGAGTGATTTAGCCCCCTCATTCTTGATGATTTGAGAGAAGGCGTGCAGTGAGGTCGAGTACTTGACAGTCTCTCCAGAGGTCATCATCATTCTTCTACGCACCGTATCCATCGGGTAAGAAGACAGTCCAGCAACAATGGTAACACCCCATCCCAGAACAAAACTAGCTAGGAAACTATCCTGTGATATCAAAATTCAAAGCCAAGTGATTTACCAAGTGTACTAATTAGTTTAACAAAGCAGTCATGTACAGTTTCCACTTGCCTGCAAATTTCCAACCAGAAGAACAGGCTTTAGAGAGTCATAGAGGCCGAAGTAAAGCCCCCGGTAAACAGTGATTCCAACTAATGATACGTTGAAACCGCGATAAAGGCCGGCGATACCATCACTCGCATATGTTTTCTTATAAACATCAACCAAACCATTAAACTGCCTCTCGCCGCCTTTCTTGGTCGCTTTGGAATCAGCTGTTAAACGAGTTCTGGCAAAGTCAAGGGAGTAGACGAATAGCTGAGACGTGGCTCCGGCCATACCTCCAGATGCCAAGTTACCAGCAAACCACACCCAGTACCCATCTTTTTCCTTGTTGAAGTTGAAAAGGCTCTTAAAGTAATCCTTGAAAGCGAAGTTCAGAGCCTACGAAATACAGGAACTAAGTAGCAGTTTAGTCGAAAAGAAAAGAATGCAGAATATCAAATAAAATTGAAACATTAAAGTTCACAAACTAACCTGGGTGGGGAAATACTGACCACATTAGCAGTGTTGCCTCTCCAGAGAGGAAGGAAGCCCTCCTCTCTAATGGTTCGGCCAAAGCAATCAAGAATCCCCTTGTACGATTGCGAAAGCCGCCCGGCTTTGAGCATCCCATCTTGGTTTTGAATCACGAGCTTGACTCTCTCGATGGGAGCTGCAGCGCTTTTCGAGACTGCAGCGGAAACTCCTCCCATCAGGAAATCCACCATGAAACCCGAAAACCCTTTCTCCTTCGCAGATGGAATCACAATTCCACGGGATCCCCGATTAAATTGACTTCCAAGGCCTAAATTCATGTATCCACCACTCCAGTGGGATGCTATGCCTTTCCTAGAATCCATGCATTGAGATATTGCGCATGAAATACATGATTGCCCGTATAGTTTTTGCGCCAAAGATGGATAGGGCAAGCTGTCCCCCATGCTTTCCTAGTTTCTGATATACATTGAAATTTGAGCGACGAAAGATATATAACTTGTTCAAAAGAACGTAAAAACAAATGAGTTTCAAATGATTAAACAGGGGATAAATAATGATTTACCAGAGAAATGAAGCAAACAAAATGGCAGAGGAGAGACCTGCCGAGTTGATTTTGAGGGTAAACGTTGATTCAGACTTTGAAGAGGACGTACTAATTTATTTTTGAGGGAGAAAGTACGTACTATTTAAAGAATGACTATTCTATTACAAATATTGAATGTGTGCTGCCTTGCCGTGTATAATTTGTCATTTTCTTTTCAAACCATCTCTCCCTGATGCTTTTATGACTTTTCTTTGATGTCTAGGATGTTGGACTGCTTTTTCTCAAAAAAAAAAAAAGGCATTGGTATTTTACTATTTACGTCCTAATACATATAGATACTTGTTTTATTGTTTTTATTTTCTTTTATTTTTTTGTGTTGGGTGGATTACTTATTTACTTCCCTTATTTACTACCCTCACTCCCATTTCATCCTTTCTTTCCTCCTCTCCACAATAATTAACTCACTACTTCACATTAGCTATAGCTTACAAAATTTCTCCATAAACCGATTTGGAAACTAATCCTAGGGTTTGGGTTTGGGGCATTGTACAGGTTGGTGAGGCCAACTATCTAACCCAACATGTTGGTTTCCCGATGCATTTCCATACCACGAATTCGAGTTACCACTAAACCTTGAATTGGGAGAATCATTGTATGGGTACCAATCTAGATCCCATCGGCCTTGGGAACCAACAAATCCTACCTCTCTCACATATTCGTTCATCCAAAAGCAAGACTCCGTAGGGTAGTCGCAATGACATATCCTACAAAATCTCACTCGTTGAGCCTCTCTTTTCCACATTTTTTTTCAACTAAAAGGAAAACAAAGAAAAGACACAAAATTCATAATCACAGTGCAAGGATTCTTGGTTTACACCAATAACACAAGCAATACCTATTCTGAAAAACAATAAACAAACAAAAGACCAATACTAACTACTCAACTAACACACTATGCAAGTTAACTACTAGACCTCTAAACTGACATTCCCGGAAATTGTGTCAAAATTTGACCCACTCCCTCCCGGCATCGCTAATAAATAACATTTTCATGGGAGATCTACCAAGGCGAGAGAGGACTGTTAGTCAAAGATAGAAATTTGTATTGTTGCTCCCGTTTCTACTACTATGCTACCAAGATTGGTAGATGGTGGCAAGTACTGGGGTCGTCCACAGAGATGTTAGGAATGTAATTATCAACTGCGCTCAACCGTGATCGGGTTGTCAATACGACCACGTGTTAGGAATAATCAGCGTTGGTAAAACAAGCATTGGGTTTTTTTATTACTAAATCTACTAACATGCGATTGATTACGAGAGTAAAATATATAAACTAGCACTCGAGGAATATTTGTATAGCATGATTAATGTCATTTCGATCATCGATTTCATCACATACTACTATAATCCTATGCTAGTGTTTGTGACATGTGGTGTAGTCGATGGTCAACACTTTCCCATACCTGTCACGTAGGGTGCACACGTAATCTTCCATCGACACCACCTTCATAATTAGGGAAGTGCAAAGACATATGTGCCTGCTGTGCAGATCTGAGTTTCCCGTGTACGATTACGTCCCGAGCAATACACCACAAATGCTTCTCCCTAGGTCTAAAAAGGAAAAGGGGTGAAGCACCTTATCGATGGATCTAGGCTTGCAAAGCTAACCCTAATTTTCTACTTTAGCTATCTCTACCTGCTACCCTTTGGACCAACTCGTCGGCTTACTAGTTCATGGTGATCATAACGTTAACAACGGCAACCTACGTGCACACACTCACGTGGATCCAGACCTATTGTTACCCCCAACTGTGTCTAGGTTTCCCTCCCTGGAGGTATCAATGGTGCATCAACATGAAAGTAGACTTTTGTGTGTGCTAACTAAGTGTGACAATCATGCAATTCACAATAATATTAAGAACAAGTCAACATAATAATCACAAAATACATAAAAATATGTAGATCTAAGAAATCTCACAAAACAAACATTAATACATGAATACAAATATAATCCCCAAGTTAATTAACTACTCCCTAAGAAATAGATCCATGGAAAAATGAGTTAAATGCCATGGATATAGTCAAATAAGAGAAAGAAAATAGAAGAAGTACTCTATAAAGAGAGAACTCTCATCTTCCTTCTACCTAGAGAGAGAAATAAAATCTAAATTAAGCCTACTTAGTTAACACTAGAAGACTAAAGGCTCCTATATATAGAAGTATGGAATTAGGCCATGAGAAAGACTCAAAATAGGCAACAAAAAAAAAACCCTAGAAGCAGCAAATGACACGGGCTGTGCAAAATAGCATGGGTCGTGCCAGCCAGTTAGCCTCGTGCTGACACGGTTAGCCTCATGCTGACATGGGGCGTGTGTCTTGGCACGGGCCATGCCAACCGGTTAGCCTCGCGCTGACATGGGCCGTGTGTCTTAGTGCGATTTGTGCCAATTGGTTAGCATTATGCTGACAATGGCCGTGTGTTCTGGTGAGGTCCGTGCTGACATGGTTAGTTTCGTTCTGACATGGGCGATGTGTCCTTGTTTAGGACATTGGCTGGTGTTCCATTTTGAACTTCTGAATAATGCGCCCCGTGTCGTTTGGCGTAGGCCGTAGGCTGAAACCTCATTTTGCTCAGTAACATGGCATGGGTCGTTTCTTTATTCACACCCCATGGTTTGGTCTTTGCTTTAGTTACTTGAAACGATGCGAATCATGTGAAACAGAACAGTATGTGGCCATACTTAGCCAAATTTTGGAGTGGATCGAAGACGTGAGACACGAGCAGCTGAGCTTAGTACGGTTCAGGCTGGGTCATTGAATGAGTCGTGTTGCTTGCCACGGTCCGTGTTGAGCACCCTAGGCATGGATCGTGCTAGGTGAGCCTCGTGCTAGCCTTGGCTGGTCCGTGTAGGCCTTGGCTAGTCCGATCGGCTAACTTGTTTGTTTCGCTACGGATGAACCGTTGATCCGATTTGGGAGTTCTTGTAATAGATTTTATAGTACTCAAGAAGAAAAATCCAATGGTTCTACCCTCAAGGGTTGATTCTTCTTGGATTGTTCCCAAAACTCTGTGAAACCCTCGGAAAACAGTTTCTCCACTTCTTTCTTAGCCTTTTGGAACTTCGAATCCGCCTTTCCTGGGCTCAATTCCATCTACTACCACGCTTTGGAGTCTGTGGCCTTCAATCTACTATCATCCTTTCGAATGGCCTTCAAATATCTTTTGCCACCCTCGCGGATGACCTTCTACAAAAAGATGTGAAAAAGTACTCACGACCAACTTATTAATGAGATCGGAAACGAAGATTTAGGTGCCCGTGAAGGCAAAGTGTCAGTTAGCTTTAATTAAGTATACAAAACTTAGGATTTAGATAATAAAACTAATAATGACCATCTAAGCCCTTGGTCGTGTAAACCTAACTAAAACTAGTAATCAGCCGAACAAAATATGATAATAAATGTGTCAAATACATCGACTAACGCATGCATAAAGGTGCACATCAAATAGAAACACAGAACATGATAAACGGCCACAGTTAACAGATGACAATTAACCACCATAAGCACATGGTCGGTGTGTGCATCTACAATACAAGCTTGAACATCTTGCAACCACGAGTAAAGATCGTGGCCTATGGAAATAGAAACAACAAAGCAAACCAGCTAAAGGGCTGGCCATCAGCAAAACACAACACTGATGAAACAAGTCATAGGATGAATCGGGAAAGCTATGAACAATCATATTAGAATAAAAGCAACGAAATGAAATAGAACAAGTTGAAAAGCCCCAAACGGGAAGATTTGGATGTAAGCGCCAAAGGGAAACGGATTTATTCACACAACAGTAATACATCGCAATATCACATCATCATAACTAAGGTACGTTTGCACTCAGCTTTATAAAATACAAACAACAACCTCTGCAATTTACAGTTTGATTCATAAGTAGAATATGTCTACCCACAAAAGACATAGGAGTAAAATACCCAACTAGGAATGGAATTAAGATAGCCACAAGCACGCATAAAAACCAATGAGCAAGGCTCTTAAAAAATTACACTTGTAAGACAGTATACATAAGCATCAAAAGCCCTATATGGAACCTATAAAACCCTAAGAAAAGCAGAGTGATGGATTCTATCCCTCCATGCTCATAGCATAATCTAGTTCAAACATTTATCAAATTTAAGAACAACCAACATACTGCTACATATAGTAAAAAAAAAGTAACAATCGAGGCTGAAAGCCAACCCGGCCTGGTGCATTTGCATAGGCCGTCACATATGCACCTTATAGGAAACTATGGTGAAGGAAACTATGGATTCATGTAAAAAGCACCCCCACAAGGATGCCCGACCTAAAAGTGGCAAAGTATACCTTTTAACCACTCTTCACGCCAATGATATGCTATGCCCATCTTCACATGATCGAACGTACACCTATAGCTAGTCAAGTGTCCCCATTGTCCATGTAGCTTAGTTGTCCCTTAGAGACAAGCCATAACGAGCCTAGGCTTCACCTCGCCTTGGTATCCCTTGACTCCCGTTGAAGTAGAGCGAAGAAAGGTAAATATCCTAGTAAACCCTCACCCCCTAGTTCGTTATCCCCAATCGTCGATCCTAAAAAAAATAGACGAAGGTATCAATTACATATCATGCAACTAGGGTAAATAATGAATTGAAACAAAACACATACAAACTCATATAAGCTTCCTTAGGGAATCCTGTAAAGGATGTTACCCCAATCTGGGTTACTGGCAACATAGATAATTTCTCTAAACAACCCATCCCTGATATATTTCCGACAAACCCATAAGACCATTGAGGAAAGACATCATAACCACCGGAATCTAAATCATACTCGTTAGGATAACTTTACAACTTACACACATTTAGAACTGTTTTATAAATAACACAATAAACTTAGCACAACAATAAGGATAAATATATAACTCATCACAACACGAGAACAAACAAACTACTACTGAGTAGTTCACCTGATAAAATTTCCCTTTTATAGAAAGAATACATACATATGAAAATGGAATACCATTATGATATTCCCTAGAAAGTCACAAATTTATACCTACCCATGTCCATCCAACCTGGTAATTAAACCTTGAAAAACATATAAGTTAGAGATTAGTCAACCCACATATAATTTTAACCAAAAAATAGCAATCATACGCACAACACTTCACTAAGAGAATCTTATAGAAGCACAATCCATAGGTTTGCCCAATACACCAAATCAACACACAAAAACAACAAAAAGAACATGGAGGCTTCACATAAACCTGGAAAACCACCGGCAAAGCGACATAAGAAAATTTTCAATTCCACCTCCGTTCAAATACACATAAGCAGAAAGGATATTGCAGCTTCGCATTCAACTGGAAAACCACCAGTCTCGCGACACAAGCAGTACTCATCCTCGTTTCCCACACACGAGAGAGTCATATGTTATTCTTATAGTACCATGAAGGGTTTAGCATATATAAACAAAATCACACAATCAAAACTATGGCATGTTTTAGCATAAAACAAACCCAAAAATTAAAAATATTTTAATACATAAAAATACAAGAGCTATAAGTCCCAACCCCAACAACAGAATGAGGCTAGGTCACTCTAAAACCTACCCCTAGAATTATCATATCAACCACAATCCCATTCTTCATCAGCCCTACCCTCTTCTAACACCACCAACTCTTGACTAAGAGACAAAATTAGGGATTTCTTTTCCTCGGATAGAGTGTGCAACCTCTTCAGCTCCAAATCCAGATTAGAACTTCTTAGTCCTTGATTTCCACAAAAGCCATTGCCCACATAGTGATTATCGGGAACACTCATACCTTGACCAGGAAGAAAATCATCCTCTGACCCTAAAAACAATACAGCAACACGAAAGATATTAAATAAGTCACCATATTTTTCTATTGAAATATATAATAAAAATACCAAACCTTCCCTGCCTATAGGGCTCTCAACCACCACCGTATGCACACGAATTTCAGTAAGAAAACCAAGCTTACTTTCCCACATTAGTTCTGGATCTAAACCTACATTATTGCACCAAGTTGGCATCACAATAGACTCCCCACAAGCAATAAAAAGATATATACCTTATGATATATACCTTCAAATATAACCTCTGAGTTCGCAATGACTCCTCGGCTAGGGGCCTTATGATACATACCTTCCCTAAACCATACGAAGTTTGAAGCAAAGGTAATACCTTGAGTTTTATGAACCAAGTAGAGGATGGTTCGCAAGAGAAGAGAGATAACCTTGCTAAAAGGGATACCTCGCTTGTAATGAGTCATTCTAAGCGAATCTAGGAAAGGAAGTCATTATCCCCTCTAAACATGCCACCAAACTATGATCTAAGGATATGGTCCATGAGCCACCAGAATGACGGAGTACACCAACCATAAATAGGTGATCCGAACAGCAAAGCATGTAATGACCTCTTTCCAAACACTACTACTATACTAATTATTCACTGACTTAGGCATCGAAAAGAATCCCGAGGACTTCCCGGGACCCTGTTATTCAGGATCCATGAAGACACTAAGGAACGCAGTGCTAAATCTAGATACTATGTTGGTCTGGAAGGAATTCCCTGCATTATGAAGAAATATCAATTAATTGTTGTGCAGAGAACGCCTGCTCAACTATTGGTCAAGAGAGGCGATGCGGGAAGTGAATGGGACAATAATTTAGGAAATTTGAGCTGAAATTACTACTCTTCCCATCCCACATCAAATTGCAGAGAGAGAGAGAGAGAAAAGGTGAATATTTTTGTAGAAAAAGTCAGTAAAACTGACAAAAAGCATGATTTGGAAGGACAAAAAGTTGACTGGTGTCAGCTGAATAAGTGAGATGCTAAATGCTAATTATTGTAAATTAGAAAGCATATTTAACACCAATATTATTCTCGAATTTACAAATTTACCACTAAATATTTTAAACAAAGACAATGCTTACACTTCCAATAGAAATTGTTACACTCATCTTCATCTTTATCTTCCTCAAAAAGAACCGGCCATCTTATTTCCGGGTCCTCAACTTCATCCTCTTCACCAAGATGATTCAAGCTCAAGAAATGAAGAACGCAAAAGAATTAACACCCAAAGAACACCAAGTACAAATCAAACAAAAAGATAAACACACACCAAAAATACCAAGAACAGAGCACACCCAAAAAAAAACACCAACACCACCAAAAGTAGATCACATTTTTTTAAAGCAGCAATAACCGAGCAAAAAAGTTAATAAACAGCCCACATCGCAGGAAAAAATTAGACAACACCATAAATCGAACAAAATATCACTGGAAATAACCCACCACCTAAACAGCCAACTAATCCATGCCAGTAAAGCATTTCACAGTATAATTAAGCAAAACACACTAACTAAGTGAAAAATTGGTTGAAAATGCTCGAGTTAGTCCAACTCGCCATGACTTGGTCTGAGTCAAGTTGACTTGCATATCTGGAACATGAACGATTAAAATGCACAAAAATCAACTTACAATCAAAGCACAACAATATAAATCAGCAAATTTCGCACAAAAACATGAACAAATTTAAAAATCAGACTCAAAACCAATTTTATAGGTGCAAGCAACACAGTAAACTTAGATTTTGAACCAAAAAAAGGGAAAAGATTACCGGAGAGAAGAATAAATACGAACATATTCAGATTGTTAAAGAGAAAGAGAATGAAAAAAATATATATATATAATGGGTTTTCGTGGAATAAAGCGGCGTATTAGAAGAAGAAAAGAAGATGAAAATTAAAAAATGATTCCGAAGATGAAGAACAAGGGAGAAGAGGAAAATAGAGAAGAAAGGAAACAGAAGGGAGATATACAAATATAACCCTATATAATTGAGAAAGTGCAGATATAATCCTGAGATAATTTTTACTGCAAAAATAACCATAACTATTTTACATAAGTGCAAATATAACGCTAAAGACTATAATTTGAATTGAAACGGAGGGAGCGTTCAATTCTCGTTGCTTCGAGAATTTAGAATTTGAGTGTTACAGGTGAGGATTTGGATTAATCTAGGGTCTTAGTGAGCGAATTGGGCCAAATTCAACCCAATTAATAGAGTTAAAATATGATTTTGACGAGAACAATTTATTCAACTTATCAATAATTAGGGGCAGATGGGTAAAAACAACATTCAAAATTTTGCAACATGAGAAATTTTCAAAGTGTGTCATTATTGGTGGAACGAACGAAAATAGAAACTATACCAAATTAATGGGACGGGAGGAGTATTCAGAACCTCGTTTATCAATAAAGCTTGTAAATGTCTATTTCAATTTTATTTTTTTCTATGAGATGTTATGCAAAATTTTGTCAATATTACTAAGGCATACTACCTCCGTCCCATAATAAAATTTCTAATTTTCGGTCAACTTTTTCAATTCATATTTGACTATAAATTTCAACTCGTATACATATGTTACAATATCTTCATATGATATAGTGTTAGATTCCTTGCAATGTGTATTTTCAAAAGATTATTTTTTTATACACTGTTAGTATACGTAATTAAAATTATCGGTGGTTTACATGGCTGGAGAGAGTTGACCAAAAACTAGGAATTTTATTCAGGGACGGAGGAGGGAGTATGTTAGAATAAGTCAAGTATCTGATTGATTTGATTTGATTATAGATAGAGTTGTTGACTAGACTAGAGTTATGCTAGTACTAGTCTTCTTTTTGTACTCTATTTATTCTGATCAGTAATATATTATTCATTACAGGAAAATATTCTTTCATGGTATCAGAGCAAGTTCTGATCCTAAACCCTAAACCCTAATTTTTCCGCCTGCCTCCCTCTCTTTTTGACGACCGGAACCTCCTGATTCCAGCAAACTTCCAGCCATCCGGCAGCTTTTTCGGCGACTTCCAACGGCTTTTCGGACGGCTTTCGACAGCTTCTCCGACGTCTCTCTCCAGTTTCCTCGGCCTTTTCAACTTCAGACAGTTTTTTCCTGTGTCAGACGTGTCCACCGGCGATAACTTAGTCATACTCCGACGCAAATTTTTGGTTCCCTCACCTTCAAACCGATGGCTACTGCTATTTTTCAGCCAGACACTCTTCTGACTATCGCCATTCTCTTCGGCGCTCCGGCGGTGCCATCGCTCCTCTCAGCAGTCTTCTCCGATGACTCAACAACAATTGTCACCATTATTCCCGGCAAGCTCTGCTCCCTTTTGGGGTGGTCTTCTCCGGCAAGCTCTGCTCCCTTTCGTTGCGGTCTTCTCCGGCCAGACTCTCCTCCGACGGCCCATTCTCTTATCCAGCAACACATGTTCTCCGATCAGCGACCAGAATTTAACGCCTCTCCCGATCGATTTCCGGCACGTTCAACACACATCATGCCCGTGAGATCCACGCGCCAGAAGCCATACACGTGCATCTCTCCACACGCGCATGTCTTACACGCGCCAACCTTCTCAACCGCACATGA
>JAULKJ010134044.1:0-14997 GCA_032355405.1 Rubia balearica | reverse complement strand
GTACCCATTTTTTGCTGAAAGATACCTATTTGGGACACTGATAAACATATGGATACCTTTCGAGAACAATTTTAAAAATTGGGCACTAAAATATGAATTTCAATTAAAAATGGGTATCATTTTGGACAATCTCTCATTTATTTAAACTAGAAATCTAAAATTTTAAATTCATTGGCGATAAAACCACCAATTCCATTCACCGCGGGTATAATTATTAGAGAAAGTGTTAGGAAAGGCAATCTTTCCTTAATCTTATGGACAAATTCATTGTACTTTTAACCGTAAATGTTGTTATTTTTTACCTTATGTCAAGAAACCCACTAATCAACGTTACCATCTTCATACCAACTTGACACCTCTTAAATAAAGACAAGAGTCTCTTCCTTCCCATCTAAAGATTATGTTGTCCGCAACTTATATGTATTTCAATTTTATTTAAATTAATTCAGTTCAGTTCTATTAATTTAATTCAAATCTATTTAATTTAGTTCAGTTCAATTTAGTGTAAGTTTAATTTGATGAAATATTAAACTATACACTACTATATTTTAACATATTTATTTTTATTTCAGTTCAAATTAAATCAGATCAAATAAGCTCTAAATATCATGACCTAAGTTTTTGCATCTTTTCTAATACTTGCGGAACGGAGATAGTATATCTTTCCAAATATGTATTGTTTTTTAAAATTTAATTTTTAATTTTAGTAGTTATATTGCAATATAAGAATATTAAGTATTGCATAAAAAAATTAAGATATATTATCCCAAGCATCATCTTCTTCTCAAGCACCATATAATAGAAATTGTTTGTTTTCTGTCAACCGGAGATAATGAAGTCATTTTGACTAATCTACACCAAATTTATCTAAAAATAACATACTAATCCCAAACACCGTATAATAGAAATTTTTTATTTTCTGTCAACCGGGGATATTGAAGTAATTTTGATTAATCTAAACCAAATTTGTCTAAAAATAACATATTAATATTATATTATGTTACTGATTTTAATTCTTTACTATATATAATCAATCATAACTTGTAAAAATATATAACTTCTAAAGATATATTTTAAACCATAAATATCTCATTGTACTATATGTATACCACTGAAGAAAATCCAAAGGAACACATAATCTGAAATAACAAAATATGCAGTTTTTTATACAATGATAAAGTACTTTTGATAGAAATGTGCATACATATTTTTATTTATAAATGACAAAGTCTTATTTTAGACCGACTAATTGTTAAATGAGGACATGTTATAATTAGTGAGACTAATAAGATCATTTGATATTTACTCTTATTGATAAACTTTTAAAATAAATCTCAACATATAAATAATTAATTTTATAATAATTTGAATGAAATATAATAAAAATAATTAATTTTTATTGTATTCAATATTTAATTGTTTCTAACTAAATTAATTATTTCACTTCATAATTCATATAATTTTCCTTGTATAACTAAATTTTAAAATTTTAAATAAAACTTGATATCAATATATTAGTTAATGATATCGCACAACGCACGATGGTACTCCACTAGTATATGATAATAGGAGTCGAGGATCAAATCTTATAGTTAATCATGTGATGCAAATGCCCCTAAGGCCCATTTATATTATATTTATCTTGTATTTGTAGTTTATGCTCATTTTTGTTAGCTTACCTCTTTCAGAACAAAAATCCCCTATTTTTTCTACTTCCGACACACATACAGGGTGACGCCCGTGTGAACTTTTTGAAGCTTTCTTGTAAACCCCCAAGTCTCAGTGGATGATACACTAGCTTACCACTATCTAATTTTTAGTAGTTAGAAGTGATTAAGGGAGCAGCGACTTATAAATCCTTATCTTTGGTTTCCTAGACTCGAGTTTCCAATGACGTTAGGGTCTTCACCAGAAGGGAAGGCGTTTCCCCTTTGTCATCTCACAAGCGGAACACAGATGTGGCTTTGGAAGCTGACTAGTAACAGAGAAACATCCTGACTTGCTTAAAAATGAAATGACGCTATGAGGAACATGACCCAATATACTATACCAGTGTTTAAAAGATGCTTTAGATTTAATTGATGCAACAAAAGAGGTTAAAGTGCAATACCATTATAATCCAAAACATACAAGCGTCCATCACGATGTTCGTTGCCAAAAACATCCTTAGTAAACTTGTTCGTAATAGTGAAAGAGTGATGTATTCGTTTTATGTAGTAGTTTTAGCGCATTTTGAACACACTTTTGTGTACTTTTGTGCTTTAGATTTTGATTTTTTCCTTAAAATTATCTAAGAAGAGAGTTAAGCGCGACTTTTTCCCTCCTATTACTTTTCTAAGAAATTTGGTGTGACAAGGCAAACATATGAAGATTCAAAGAGTTGAAGATTGTCTTTTGGGGTTTAAAGAATGAAGAATTGAAGGCAACAGAAATGACGAGTTGAAGATTTGAAGACTTAGACAAGAGAAATGAAGATGTGAAGATGCATCCATTTATACCTATTGCGACCAGTAGAAACTCCTCATGACTCGCGATGGCAACTTTTCGTGAGTCGCGAGGATACTCTCACGGGTTGCGACAGCCTGCTGCAAGTGGCATATTTTGGAATTTCTTTTGTACTAAAAATAATATTCTCATCCTCTCATTTCCTATCTTCTTATTCCCGACTTTCCCTCTTTCAAACCCTAGTTCTTTCTTTTATTTTATCTACTTTCATTTTGGATTATGTTTGATTTTATTTTGATTGTTAGTATGAACTCTAGTAGCTAAGTTACTACTTGGGAGAAATTTATTGAAGCTCCCAAGCCCATATAGTGAGAAACTCTATTCACTCATTTATGACACATTGATCACTTGTTTTTATTATGAAATTAATGGTGTTGTTTACTGCATTTCGCTACTGGAAAATGAGTACACAAACACCAATACCTAAGCCGAGGGTGCAAGGAACCGGTGCTGAGTTGATGAATGGCACTGGCTTTATGAGGAAAAAAAATAAGAAAATAGGTGCCTATGTAAGAATTCAGCAACAACAAAAAAGATACCTGTGCAAAAATACCGAACCCTATGTATAATCATTGTACCAGAGGAAATTGTACCGGTGCCAATGGTAAAAATGGTTGTGGGATTGCATTTTTTCTAGCACAAGTAGTGTTAATATTGTCATAATACCGATGCTGAAACTAGTGCATGTGTCTGTAACAGTGACATTGCATGTAAAAAATGGTGGGAAAACCCTGGCACCGGTATGTTGGCAGTGTACTGATGCCTATGTAGATTCATAACACCAGGACAAAATATACCAGTGCCAAAAAATGATGCCTCTGGAAAAATAAATGCCAGAGATTTTATAGTATTTAGCCCCAGTAGTGTTAAAATATAATGTACCGGTGCTAATACAGGTTCTTAAGAGCGGAATAGTGATTTTGGAAGGTAAAAATTAGGTGGGAAAAATTGAGCACCGGTACATAGGCATAATACCAGTGCTAGAAGAGCATTTAATGCTCACCTACCACTATTCCTTGGCCGGTAAAACGTATGTTTTGGGAGAGAATGTTCATTGATGGTTTTTTTTTGGAGGGGTTTAGCATTGAATGCTCAAATGAAGCCTCACAAAGGTTACATTTTAAATTATTTTGCATGTTATTGATGATAGAATATGTTACACATGGTTTGTATGCATATATTTTGTGTGTTTAATCATGTTAATGACCCATGCATTGATGTAAAAAAAACTTGGACTCTTTGCTATATTTGTTAATGTCATTAATATCTTGTTTAGGAATGTCAAATTGTTTGATAAGTGTTGAATGTAATGATCTGAGTGGTACGTTAAGGTTTTCTGAATTGATTTTGAATGTTTTGAATCTTGTGTAGCTATATTCATTGTGTGGAACTATAATTATTGTACATTCCTTAATTTGTAGAGATAGAGCCTGCAATTGACATGCGTAAGCATGTGCATTGCAATGTTAGCTGGTTGAGTAAAGTATATGTTGTTTTGTGGAGGATATTTTAGAGTACGCATTTGATCGTGATAAATGAGTCTTTATGCATTTGATCGTGATAAATGCGTCTTTCCCTTGTTGTGATTGCAAGAATCGTAACCATAGTGGTGATAGAGACATGATGAAACTCCACGTGGTTAGGAGGTGATTTCAAAAAGATTATTTGGTTTGGACATTTCATGTGAGAAGGCACCATCGAAGGTGGTTGTAGGTAGTGAAAGAGAGTGTTTCATAGATGTAAATTTAGATGAAATGTGTGAGGAGGTTGTTGATGAATTTAGAGGGAGGCCCGAGATTTTGGAAAATTTCTTAGGTGAGAAGGACAAACCATTGTATCCCGGTTAGAAGAAGAAAGACACGGTCATGTCATGTTTGATGGAATTGTTTAATATGAAAGGTGTTAAGGCGATGCTAGCATGAATAAATTGCTAAGGTTTTTGAATGAGAAGCTTCCCTCAGGTAACGGGTTACTAGACAACCTCTACGAAGCAAAGAGAATTCTATGTATGAAAATATACATGTTTTTCCCAACAACTGTGTTTTGTATGGAGGTGGTTGGAAGAAGGAGGAGACTTTCCCCATATTCCATATGCCACGCTACAAGAAAATGAGTAATGTGGTTATCGATGGAGATAGTGTTGTGAAGTTAAGGAAATGGATTCCTGCGAAATGCATGTGGTATCTTTCAATTATTCCAAGGCTGGAGAGGTTGTTAAAGAACGCCAATGATGCAATGAACATGACGTTGTACATTAGAAGGAGTTCTCTTGAAGATGATATGATTCATCATCCAGCTGATTTCGATCAGTGGAAGAGATTTGATAAGAAGTGTTCGGAATTTGTAAGTGAACCTAGGGATTTGAGGATGGCTTTGTGTGCTGATGGAATGAACCCTTTCGGAAATATGTCCTCGAGACATAGATCATGGTCAGTAATGCAGGAAATATACAACCTTCCACTGTATTTTTGTATGAAGAGGAAAAATATGTCTTGATGCCCTTGTTGATTTTTGGACCAAGTCAGCCTGAAAATGACATTGATACGTATTTGGCACCTCTGATATGATATTTAAAGGTACTATGGTCCGAAAGTGTCAATGTGTTTGATGGTTTTAGGGATCAAAGTTTAACTTGAAGGCAATGTTTTTTTGTATGATAAATGATTTTCCCGCATACGGAAACCTTTCGCGTTATGTGGTGAAGGGGCACAAGGTGTGTCCCATGTGAGAAGAGTCCACCAATTTCCAACAGTTGAAGAATGGTTGTAAGATAGTGTATTGGGTCACCAAAAATTTCTCCCGATGAAGAAAAAATTATGTGAGGACACGTTAGAGTTTGTTGGTGAGAAGGAGGTCAATAAGGTGCAAAGACCACTGAAGGGGGTTTTCATCCACAACAAGGTGAAGAAATTGAATGTGTTCTTGGGAAAAATATGAAGTAGGTGGGGAAGCACCTGATGGACCTTGGAAGAAGAGGTCGGTTTTCTTCGATTTACCTTACTGGGAGCATTTGGAGGTTCGACATTGTTTGGATGTAATGGACATTGAAAATAATATGTGCGAGAGTTTTATTGAGACCTTACTTAACATTCTTGGGAAGACGAAGAACAACTTGAATGTCCAGAAGGATTTGTTGGAGCTTGGTATTCGGTTGGATCTAGCCTCGGAGGTGACAGGGAAGTGAACGTACCTGCCTCCTACCAGGTCAATCTATCAGTGGACGAAAGGATATTAGTTTGCGAGTATATCCCTGGAATGGAGGTACCATCCATCTACTCTTCTAATGTTAGTTGATTTGTGAATGATGATTTGCACACCTTGAAATCAAATGATTGTCACATCCTCATGTAAGAATTGTTGTATGTTTCCATCCATGGTATTATGGAGGAGGACGTGCGATTTAGTGTCATCCATGGGTGTTTTCAAAGCTTACTTTCACAATTGTAGTTAGCCGCATGCAAGCATCGTGCAAAGGTACGTTACCGAGGAGATCATTGAGTACTGTACTTCGAACTTAGTTGGTAAGAAATTGGATGGATTACCCAAACAAATGCACTTTCGTAGGAAGAATGAGATGGCACGTTCAAAAGGTACACTTCATATACCCTTCAATGTTGAGTTAATAACAGTTCACCTGTATGTTTTACAGAATAGTAGTGAGACTGCAATCTATGTTCAAGAGCACATGTCACATTTACAAGCACTATATCTAGATTTTCATTCGAACAAAATACAGCTAGAGCATTCTTCCACATTTGCGAATTGGTTTTATAATCGTTGCAATGTGTACGGCATGCCTAGTAAACTTCGTGCCTTTGCAAGAAGGCCAAACTGCAATGTCAGATGATAGCAAAGGTATGATACAAATGGATTTAGTTTTGAAATGGCTTTGAAAGAAAGCAAGAGCACAATGCAGAACAGTGGTGTATACATTCAATTCAAATCGATATGGTAGTCTTGCAAGAAAGATAAAAACCCTATTTTTGCAGTCATGGCCTTTTACGGGGTGATTGAGAAGATTTGAGAGTAAGATTATATTGACTTCAAATTTTTCGTATTCAAGTATTAGAAGGTTGATAATGGAGGCAGAGTTCGTATGGAGAAACTAATGGGTTTCACATTGGTGGACCTAACTCGAGTTGGGTACGAGGATGACAAGTTCATCTTAGCTGCACAGGCTCGCCAATTTTTAATGTTTGGAATCCTAGCGACGAGAAGTGGCATGTCTTCCTATATAGGAAGAAGTTCTACTTCGAAGAGGAGATTGATTGGCCTGTATGAAATGAATGTCCTGAGTTTCCATAAGTATTTCTATGTTTGGAGGACGTGTATTGAGTTTTAGAAGGTGGTTGATCACATGGCAATGGATTGTGGGTAGATGAGAGTGGTGATGTTGTCTTTGGGTACTCCCTTGTGTCATATTTTTTCAACATATTGATATTAGTATTTGAATTTGGGTTTAGTTTGGTTGTAGTGTCATACAGTTCTATTTTATCCTTTATTATTTCTTATTTGTAAAAAGTGAAAATAAAGACAAGTCCCGGTAGTGGGATCCAAAATTGGTGCTGGAAAACAGAGTGGGTGATTTTTTTCATCAAAGGCACCGGTATTTGAGATATCCAGCACTCGTAAACAATACCGGTGCTCTGTACTTAGAACTAATTTGGAGACCTAACTCTCGGGTTTTGAAAAAGATCAGGAAATTGATTTAAAGTAGCTCTAGGTAGCTACTTTAAATTGTAAATGCACTGGTATTTGGCATAAATAGCACCGGTATTAGTACCGGTGCTCTGTCCTTAGAAATATTTTATTGACATTGTTGTCGGCTTGGAAAAAAAATCAGAAAATATGATTTAAAGCAGTATCGGGCTGCTGCCTTAGCCTATATAGGCACACGTATGTGTCTTTACGAGCACCAGTACTTCTATCGATGCTCTCTACTTAGAAATGTTTTTGTAACTTTTCTCTCGGTTTTAAAAAAGAACAAAAAATAATTTTAAACAGCGCCACGCAGCTGCCTTGCCCTATATAGGCACCGGTACTAGTCCTCCTAGGTACCGGTTTTTATACCAGTGTCACAAACATGGTCACTGGTTTCTAGAAAATTTAATAAGGTTGTTTTAAGGCGGCCTTGGACAGCTGCTATAGCAGTCTTCAGGCACCGGTTTCGTTAGTTCATAATGGTGCTGAGTTTGGCCCTATATTTAAAAAACAGATTGACATATGCTTCAACTTCCCAGCTATAGGGTTAGAGCAAAAATCTTCCCTACTATCACCATCAGACCATCAATTTAAGGTTTCACAAGGAATAAGGTAAGTTCTCTTGCAAGAATATTTATCATTTTACCAAGAGAGTTGCTCATGCAAGTATTTTAAAAATGTTTGTTATGCTTTCCCTACAATAGGATTTAGTCTATGATGGAATGACGTACATAATATTAATGTAGAGCAGTTACATTTCTCTATACTCGGGTTTATATTAATTTCCCTTGAATGTTTGAAACACTAGTATTGTTCCTATTTTTTATGCATGGAAGGTGTTTTTAAAAATTCTTAAGTGAACTTTGTACTAGATGGCACCAAAAACTCCATTAAATATGACACACAAGGCATCCCCTTCCTCTTTGGGGTTTCAATCCAATATCAAACAGCAAGAGAAAAATTTCACGCTGGAGGAGGCAGGGGTATTCAAACAAACTTACAAAACACGACACCCTTTATACGAGAGGGGAATGGAAACATCTCCACCTTTTAAAGAATCTATTTGAATACTTGGGTGGGAAAAGCTATGACACACCTGGAACGTTTAACCTCAACATCATGAGTGAGTTCTATGCTAATTTAAGGAGTGGTCCGAGGTGGGATGTAGCTTTTTGTAGATGCAAAATGGTGCATTTGACAACTGAATCTATAAACGAGACTTGTACAAGTTGCCTAGTGTTCCCTTCGATGAGGATGAATTTCTTGCCTTCCATACCAAGGTGGATGACGGTTGGGATTTTAATGATCCCACTGGGAAAGAGATTGTGAGGATGGTTACTAGGGAGGGAACTGGTGTCAATTCACTGGTCAATTTGTGTTGGACAAAGATTCCAAAATGGCCCTCACGCCCAAGATGAATGGATGGTATCACTTTGTAGCATCTAGAATGGACCCGGTCATAGTGAACAGGGATGTGAACAAATTGAAGCTCACATATCTGTACGTAATTAAGTAGAAACTTTGATGGAATGTGGGTCATTGAATTTTGAACATATTGAGACAGGAATCAGAGAAAACTGGTTGTTACAGTTACTGCAACCTCATCTCCTCACTATTCACAAAAGTGGGTGTCCCGTACTATCTGCATGACATGTACGGGTAACTAATGAGTAAGATTACTAGAGAATATTTTTGCAAACAGGATCATGATACTGTTGTTCCTTCGTTGGAATAAAGAGTTGCGGCATTGGAGGTGGTTGTTTAAAATCTCCTTACGAAAGCACATTATCAAAGATCCTGGTGCGATCACATGACTAAGATTTTTAGCCATCAATTCCCTGATGCGGTGAAAATTGTTGGAGCTTTCCCTATGTACCGCGACCCGGGAGATGAGCAGTGTGAAGTGGGGACCAACTCACAGGATGCACTAATATGGGTTGAAGAACCGTTCGCGCAGTTTTATTCATAAATTTGAATAACAGTTCGATAACTTTGGATTTGGTACCTTTGTATTTACGTTAAACATTTTGAACAATATTTTGTACCTAGGTTTTAGTTTTACGATTTACTTTGGAAGTGTAATATTATTTTTGAAATGTTTTTAGCGGTAACAAGTTCTATTGTTATTTGTTGGATGAATGAGCGTGTGTACTAAAAGAATTTTGGCCACACTATCAAATTTGAAAAATGTGACCTACAATCTAGCAATGGGTTTCGAAAGGCGCCCATGGACTAATTAAACCCCCAGATGTACAATTGCAATTGGATTCCATTCAATTTCAATCGAGTTTCGCCGATTTCATGTTTCAAAAATTCCAGGAATCTTGGAGAGATTTGAGTGCAGAAATATAAAACTTCACTCAGACATCCAAATTCACTTCCGATCGAATGTGACACTACAATATCACACTGTATTGCATTTTCAATGTTTGTAACGGAAATTTAACAAACAATCGGCCAGAACAAAGCTTCGATAAAAGAATCTGATTTCGCTCTATTAATTCAAAACAACCGTCCATAATTTTGTCTTGATCATGTATTAGCGCTTTCATATTTAAATCCCAAAAAAATATTTATTTAAAATTCTTGTATTTATGCAATAATGGGTTCACACACTTCTGGGTAACACTGCAATTTCACAAAAAATCTTGTACAGGGGTTCAATTTTCATTCGATGATGTCCCATTATCCAATTATGACTAAATTACAAATATGGGATCATATATTATTTAATTTCATTATGGATTCGCCATTTCAGGATTCGACAATTCCAAAATTTTTGGAGGGATCTAAGTGCCAAAAGCAAAAACTTCACTCGGAGGTCCAAATTAAAATCTAATTGAATGCAATGCTACATTATTCAACCCTAATTCATATTCCAAGCTCGAATAAAAAAATAATAATAATTTATCTGAAAAACTTACCAATAATCCTTCCCGTTTGGACTTCCTAGCTTCTAAGTAATCAAGAGTAAGATACTTTAAGACATGTACTAGTGCTTTACTTAGTTTCATCAAAAACCTATTTCCATTAAAAACCGATATTAACCCAAGAATACCAAAAATCAAGTTATTTTGATATAACGAGGAGATGTAACTTAGTTTTTGGCAACAATATAATTTTACCAAAGTTAGATACATGCCCTTTTCGTTCATCCTTTTGACACAATCTTGGAACACCGGGTATATTGAATTTTATTAATATTTTTCAATCCAATTGCACAACTGCACCAACCCAAAAAAAACTTTACTCTTTATGTTGGCACTAAATTGAATTATGCAATATATTTATAGTTAAACCAGCACCAACATTTGTTAGAAAATTATCAGTGTTGATCAAAATCTAGGTGGTAATTCAAGTTTTCATGAATCCGGAATATATATCAGTGCCTACTTACATAAGTGATTTCCCGTCAAAGCGATAGTGGGCTGAAAAATTCTTTATCCCTGACCCAATAAAGAGGGCACTAGTTTTCTTACCTATTGAACCAATAAAATATACTCGTACTAAACACTTAATCAAAAAATTTGAACGTACCTCTCTGACCAAAATTTTATTTTAAAAATTCATTTAAAGCAGCAATGAGCAGCTGCTTTATCAAAATGAAGCACCTGTTATTTGACATTAGCACAGGTTTTTGGACGGGTGCTCTGTACTTAGAATTTTATTTAGCTCCTTCCTTTCTATCCATGGGATATTTTTTAAATCCCCAATTAAAGCAGTCTCATGCAGTTGCTTTATGTTCAAACAGGCACCGATATTCTGTTCAACAGCACCGGTAACATACTGGTGCTCTATACTCAGATTATTTTCGGGACTTCTAGAATAAAGCAGAAGCAACATAAGCATCAGTATGTTTTCATTCGTACCGGTGTTGGGTCTAGGGGTATAAAAACAAACTGATCGTCTTCCCCCCATTAACAGTAGCAGTTTCACTTCCATAACCTCATTCAAGGATTTTCTCTCCCATAAATATGATCTATGCCCGCGATTCCCACCACCATTACTCCCCATTCACAAAACATTTACCCACTCTATCAAATCCACCTTAAATAACAACCCAAGATACACCCGTTTGGTAACTTGGAAGCCATCAACTCGGAAGCAAGAGGATTCGGCCCCCATCCAGTTCCAAATCATCATTGTTGAAAGGTAAGTCTTGGATTTTAAGATTTTTTTTATCAACAATTCAGGGTTTAATTCCTTTGGATTCAAAAATTTGGGTATGAAAAAGTAGGTGTTCGATGAAATGTCTAACTAAGAATCTATTTTGATTTTTGTTTGTGTAGGGTTGTACCAATTACAATTTATGTGGCCTTGAATGTTTTTAGTGATGTTTGAGATACCAAATTGTGTGTTTTTAAGTGTTTGTATCGAATGTCGAATATTCTGTGATGTTTGAGATGCCATATTGTGTGTTGTAAAGTGTTTGTACCGAATGTCGAATATTGTTAGTGATGCTTGAGATGCCAAATTGTGTGTTGTGAATTGTTTGTATCGAATGTTTAGTATTTTGTGGTGTTTGAAGTGCCACATTGTGTTTTGTGAAGTGTTTGTACCTAAAGGTGAATATTGTTAGTGATGCTAGTGATGTTTGAGATGTCAAATTGTGTGTTGTGAAGTGCTTGTACCAAATGGTGAATATTGTTAGTGATGTTTGAGATGTCAAATTGTGTGTTGTGAAGTGTTTGTACCGATTGTGTGATGTTTCTTAACCGTAATCATTTGAATAGCTTCAATAATATTGATCTTAGAAAGGATGCTAGATGTGTTGATTAATTGTTCATCTTACCTTCCTAAAATTGTTGGTGTAGTCCTTAATGGCACTAATTTTTATTGGTTGGTGCGCAATTATTATAATATGGTTATCATTGTTATCACGGTTTTGGTGCACAATTTTTATAATTTGGTTGCTCTATTATTAATGCATTCCATTTGGTTTCATACTTAGACGCTTCCTAAATAAAAAATACGGCTTGGAAAAGGATGAAGAGTGATCTTCCAACCAAAAAAACCAAGGGTGGAAGACCAAGAAGTTCGTCCTGAACACGAACACAAGGACATTCCACTGGTGGCACCCCTCAAGATTTAATTTTAGGAAGATGAAGAAAATGCAACATGTATTGCCCCTGAAGAGGTTGTTGAAATGGAGAACGAGGAAGATAGCAAGAACAAGAACCATCGCGATCCACAGAATGATGACCTTACCAAGGGAGGTGGTCGTCTGGGGAAAGATCTCGACAAGTTAGAGATTGCCACATAGTGTAGGGGATGAGGAACCGCTACATGCCAGTCGGTCATGTTAGCCATGGAAATGGACCTTCTCCCGGTCACTTCTGAGTGCATTGATAGTGAGATGGTTTAGGTTAAAATTTGAGTGCTTAGACTGCTTACTTCAACTATGAATTTCGGAAGCAGGTCAGATTTGGTACATGGATACACTGGTCGTACGTTCCAGTAGATGTGAAGAAAGAGGCTAAGAGAGACAAAAAGGTAAAACCCTATATTATAATACAGATATTTGAAATGCACAAGTGTTTCTATTAGCCAATATATTGTGTAATAACCCATCACATGCAAGTTTCAAGTTTGATACAAAATTGACTGAAGAATAATGGAGAAAGTTGAAGAAGGATGTGGTAGGTAAGGCTGGTTATGCACATCATAATTGGAAATCAAAGGTTGCAAACAAGTGCATACATTTCATGCTAAGCAGCAAAATTCCAAAGTACAAACCATGGGAAAAGTACAGGTAGATGGATGAGGAGGAATGGAAACTGTTCGATGAAAATAGAAAAACAACAGAGTTCATGGTAAGTATAGTTCTTAAAACATATCATAACTATTATTTAAATATTTATCAACTAATTCATTGTGATAATAACTTATTACAAATTCTTTTTCCTTCAGAAATAAAGAGCGAGGTTAAGTGCCTAGTCAAAGGAAAATAAATACATCCACCACACCGAACCAAGTGGCAACAAAGCTACAAAGGAGAAGCTTATCGAGAAGCTGAAATAGTAGGAGAGAAAGAAGTTAATGGACCAAAGCTACACAGAAGACGAGATTGAGTAGGAGATCAGTTCCAAGAATTTCAAACCTGAAAGATCCTTGCTTTACCTGGAGTCAAACAAGGAAAAAGATAAATATTATGCAACCCTGGAAGTCAAAGTCATAGCGGATGATATTGTAAGTATTCAATTCATATAAATATCTATGTATGTGTAAACATATTTTCATTACTAACCCAGGAAAAATGGAAGGGAACCCTAGAGTTGGAACCAGGTGAGGACATTCTGATAAGAGCAACCGGGAAGAAAAATCACCTGATCGCTATAGAGGCACCCAGACTCGACTGCCAGCAGTTGTTTCTATCCTATGTAGAGCAAGAAGCAAGTGCAGCAATAATTCCTCGTCCCAAAAGAAAGAGGTAGAGAACCTCTAACTGATCAGCGGTTGTGAAGGTGATAATCGCTTACCTTGACCAATTGGTCAAGGGAATTGCTGTAGTAGGTGGATTAAATATTCTAGAAGGCCTGGAGGTCCTAAAGAGCCTCATTGAGAAGGCGTCTTAGCAACTCAGCCCGAGATCCCAACGACGGAGAAGAAGATGAGGAAGTTTATGCATTTCATTTAATAAATTTCTACTCTTACTTTCCTTATCAATATTTAGACCCTAAAAACTTTTACACTTACTAAATAATTACTTTGTACAACGGGATGGTGAGTTAGTTACCTTGTTCATCAAAAGCCCCGGGGGAGAGATGGTAATGGTATCTAATGCATGACTCTAGAAATCTAGACATCCCGATAGGGCACCAGGTGTAGTAGCTCGCGTCCGTGTGTGCAAGACAATTTTCCATTCCAAAGTTGGATTGCATTCTGCCACCACCATTTCATTGATGTGGGATAGGCTTTAGGGACTTCCATGGAGATGATCTCCAGGCCGAGGACTTGGAAGGGATGTGACCAAAATAATGAATTATATTTCCTTAATGTTAGCGATGATGAGGTAATAGGTAAAAATGATTACTCATCTACTATGATTTCAAAAATGATTACTACATCTACTATGATTTCATTCTTGGTTAATTTTAATTTAAGTTTAGTTCATTTTCTTCCTAGGCGCCAACTTCAAAGCAATCCTGATCGAGCAGATCCTACCATCCATTGAAGTAAAAATTTCTTCATAAAAGGCCACACAAACAGATACATCTCAAAACTATACATCTTAATCTCAGATTAACAACAAGCGCCCTTTCAAGGAATATCCGAACATGGGGAACTACATCAAGTACTGCAACAAGCTTGTGAAAAGCAAGCAAGAGTCGGGAAAGGTTTTGTTTTAGACCTTCAACTTTTTCCATGAAACATCAAAGGGGAAAGCTCATCGATGAGATGGTTAAGTTCGGAACCGAACTTGGAAAGTTAACCGTACCCTATCAAACTACAGATAAATGTGTGGATGGGGTACGGTTAACTTTTTCACCTAAACTATATAGTTTTTTAATGAATTTTTGTTTAGTAATTTAACAAATGCTATTCTTCAAGGCACCTCTGAGACCAAGTCCTTGACAACAACAATGGTCCCATACAATTTGTTTCATGCAGCATGGGAAACTTGGCCAAGGAATTCAAAGCTACAGAAGTCGATAGTCGTGTGAAAACCATTTTAGATACCAAGCTTCAGACTGACGCTGAGATTTATGTGGTGCCATACATTAAAGTGTGGCTGACTCTAAAATTTTCTCAATTTTAACAAATTGTTATCTGATTACAAAATCATTAACA
>JAULKJ010133934.1:0-14997 GCA_032355405.1 Rubia balearica | reverse complement strand
ACCCTAATCCAAGTCAATCTGGGCCTAGCCCAATTAGACTTAATGAGTTCTAAACTCAATTCTCATATAAATACTATATGGGCTCCTAGCCCAATACTCATTTCTTTTATCCAATTTCACGCCTTGTGTGTGACCCTATAGATTCAGTCTTAATATGCTGCAAACCCAATATAATTGATTCTAACTGATCGAAAGCGGTTTCTAACTAAACATTCCAATCACTCAAAATAATTGAATTAATTATCTCCATAATTAATCCTCCAACTATATATGAAAAATGTACATTGACTGAAGGACACTATTACAACACATTCAACGCCGAAAAATGGAAGTCAATGGCGAAATGGGGTGTGAGGGTTATATTGACCCTTACATTAACTAGTTAGGGTTATTTTTGCACTAAAGTATCTAGTCAAGTAGGTAGGGTTATATTGGTATATCTCTTTAATTAATAAAAGTTTATTAGTCCTGTATATGTTAATTGTTTGTGTAATTTTGTTATTTAATTTTCGCATGATATCATTAATAAATTTTCAACAGTTTTGAAACGAATGAAATTTGTTGAATTATATTGATTTGAATATCCTTAAAATCAATTACATGTTGATTTCCACCGAGGTTCGAAAATTACTCTCGAAATTTGCCTGGCCATTCCAAATGTGCTTGCATTGATCGGTTTGCTCATTATGGAAATTGTATCATTAAATAAAATGCTAAATATTTGATGCACGTTGCATGTCATATGCAAGGCCGAAACGAGAATTATGTATATGCCTATAGATTTAAATGCTGCATATTTCGTGATCGCAATTGAAGAAACCTGCATGCCTAAAATTCCTACAGCATGTTCGACATTGCATGCTAAATTATGAGTTCAATTGCAAAGGTTATGTATGCACACATATTGAGATAATTTGTGACAGATGGTACATGATTATGCTAAGCTTATAAATATGCATAGTCAAAATTAAGAAATGTCATGCTTGATTAGTTTCTATGATAATTATATTCCGAATTTTGCTGGAATCTTTTGTAATATTTGATTTTGGTTGAGCAATTAGTTATGTCTATTAATTTGAAATATTTTATGAAATATATATGCGATACCAAATGTGTACATATATTTAACGATGAATATTTTTTTTGTATGTACGCATTGGTATATCCGATTGAATCCGAGTATACACAGTTGTATCTCTCTTATGGAAGATAAACTCGGCATGTAGGTACGACAAGATTTATTATTTGGTGACGTGAAAGATTAAACGAGTTGACTTTTGGACATTACAGTTTCACAAACTGATATATGGTACGTATGTATCTTAAATTATATGGCACGACGTTTTTATGGAAAATATGTTAATTCCATGATATTCATGCTTATGAGATTAAATGTTGATATGGTAAGTTATCACATTTGATTCTTTGTATGAATGATTGGTTCAAATTAGAAAAAGATGCCATAAGTTTGGAATATTGAATCAAGCATTATTTTTCATTGTAATTATGAAATTACAAGAAAGCAGTGCATATGTTAGGAAATTATGAGACATGTTTAATTTCATAAGCCCTCAAAATGTTAGAGTATTTTCTTAAGTACTTGATCAAATGTACAAATACCTATTTTGCATGGTATAATAATTTGGTTACGTGGACTGCTCATGTTGGTTTTATATTTTAAACCATATTTTGTGTGAGAATGTGCTGCTTGTGATTTATGACATTTATATGATTGGCTTGAGAATTTCATGCGATAAAATGCTAAACTTCAGTTGCACATGAAATCTCTCTACGAGTGTAATATATTTGTGCATGAATGAAGTATGTGACATTGAGTTATTGATCTATGATGCATTATCTCTGATTTAGGAGCTTAGTTTAGCTACATATACATAATCTTTTTTAGATTAATGTTGTGTCTAAAATTGTGTCATGCTTTTATATGCTATGATTATATCAATTGTTTGGGAAAGGGCCGTTTTGATTTATTGAAAGGTTTGGAAAGACTATTCCCGATAATTGGCTATCTTGATTGATTGCCTACGAGCATACGGCTCACGAGTGGCAATTTTTAGATTTCACGAATAGAGCATACGAGCTCGACGTTTGACATATTTTGGTTATTTTGTATGACCTAGAAAATATGAATGTGATATAACTATGTTTAGGGCATTGGTTCTTATGAACCATGGTATAAACCCTGAAGCATGAGTTACCATGACTATGCTAAGAACTCTAATTATGGGTAATCAAAGATGTTGGGAAAATCTCAAGAATTTGGTTGAAAAACCTAAGAATCGCGAGACTGGGAATCCCAAGACTTTTGGTCAAATCTCTTTATTTATGATTGAAAAATATAAGAATCATGAGATTGGCAATCCCTAGATATTTGGTCAATTCTCTAGATTTTTTTTGTTGGAAAACCTTAGATTTATGAGATTAGATATCCTAAGACATTTGGTCTAGGAACCCCAAGACACGAGTTTCTGAGAAACTTAACACGCGTGGGGATGTTAAATAAAATCAGCCCAATGTGAGGGTGGAAAAAAAAGCTAAAAATTCAACGACCATGATATTTTTGATAGGTACTTGAGATGAATAGTCATTACGAGAGAATTGAATTGAGTTGATCGAGTCGATTAGTGCATTCAAATTTTATTCAAGCAAACAATTCGAATGTGTTTTGAGCGCAAAGGCACTCAAGTTCGATTTGAGAAGTCTAAAAGTCAAGTGCAGTTTTACTGAAACTTGGCTTTAAAATGGGCATGAAATTGTGCGGAGTTAGTAAACTCACACTGCGCCCTAATAAGAGTTAATCTAATCCTTGATTTATTTGATACTACATTGGTGGTAGTGGTCACGCGAGGATGAACGATTAATTAAGATTAAAAAATTTAGTTATCTCTAATTCCAAGAGAGTTGAAGGAATAAGAGAGACTTCCATGATAAAATATCAATACATGAAAGTGTTATGATTGTTGAAAAGATCTAGCCCTAAAAATAATTTATGGGTAAGAACCTTGTGTTTGATTCATTATTGAACACACGATACCTTTAGGTGGGGTATATAAATTAATGAAACCACTTATGTGATGCATAGTAACCATATATATTTGACCATGACGGTGAATACATAGAATCTTTTGGTGAATGTGATTCACAATGCAGAAATGTTCGCAAGGTCATGTGGTGGTTGAATGAAATTGCTAAATATGATCAAAGCGATGTGGGGAGCCTTTACATTGGCTGGCGATCTTTTAAACAAGATACCCTAAGAAGGAGGAAAATGAAACACCTCATAGAACCATCCTACAAGTTCTTTAGAAAGTGGGGGTTGACGTATTGCGAAGGTAGTAAAAGGAATACTTAAAAAATGTCGTTACTAGATGTGCACAATGTTGAAGTGTTACAATTTCTTGAGATTCACAAGAAATAATATACGGAAATTAGAAATACATCTTGATAGGAAGTGTACTTTGTGGAAATTTATTATAGGGATCCTGATTTATCATAAATGGAATTGTGAGTCTATTGATGGAATCGTTAAGGATCGAGGATAAGGCAACGAAGGAAATGAGATTCCATGAAATGATGTTTGTGGAAAGCGACGATCAATAGAGAGATTTATCTACCAAATTAATGCAAATCACTAGAGTATTAGTTGATTTCAACAAATTGTAAGTATATTTGTGTACTTGATGGTTGTTCTCTAGACGTGAGAATGAGTCCAAGGATAATGGTACTTGTTATCGAGGCTTTGTGAAAGCTATAAGTACATCTAATGAACATAAGTAGTTATTTGAAGATTTAGTTAGTAAAATATGAATAGAGCAATATGAAAAGGTCTACGCTCCTAAACGATCCATCATTTTATCAAACTAGGTTTTTTTAACCAATGATTCTGATTCAATGAGTTCAATGAAGGCGTGTATGCTAAGGGAAATGAAAAATTATCATGCCATTTATGTTTTTGAATTGATGATTTTTCCTTAATGGTAAAATTGATGCGATGATTGAGTCTCTTAGAGATATGTTGTATTCAATGGAATAACTAAAACATTGAGAGTTACCTTCTGTAAAGGCGAGGTGTCTCTTAAGAAGATAACTCAAGAGTCATTGAAAGTCTGAAGTACTATTAAAGTGCACATTAGACATTTCTTACAACAAAGAAAAGTAAGATGATACATGAGTAATCCATAAATGATTATTGGAAACAAGTAGTGTGTCAGACTCGTGGATATGGCTTGAATTGTGTAGAGAAATGATACTCTCTTGCTAGATTTATAGAGGAATCTAGGTCCTCTGTGTTGGACGGGATTGAGAAAGCTATGCCATTTATTGATGGATATCCCAGGATGACCAAACATGTGTATGCTTATTGGTGTAGCATAACTCTATATCGATGATGGTGTGTTTCGACATATACAATTTACCATTAGATAACTACTCTCTACGAGAATTATTGATGTTGACTACGCCAGGTCAATACGATAAGAGTTGTGATTTTTAGCGAAAGGATTGAATCGATTTCTTGACGAGAAAATTGAATCGATAGTTAGTTGAGAACTCATCAAAATGAATATGACTAAGTCCATTAAATGGTGGGGTACGTACGTGGACACCCAACCTATGTGACTGGAGATCCTAAAATCTAGGTTCAAAGGGCAACTAAACTGCAAAAACCCATAGCGATCACTATGGGGTTTAATACCTTCTGTCTTATTCCTATGATGAAAAAATGGTGATGTGAATGAAGATTAAACATTAAATTTCTTTTAATGATTCAAGGCATCGAGTATAAAGTACATGAAAGAACGCATAGTTTACGAAACTGCTCTTACGTAAAGAATAAACTGTGCAAACGAAAGGGTATTGTTAGGACGCAATTCCTTAGAAACCTTATAGACCTAGGAGTGTGCCATGGCTTGATTAATGAACACAACAGAGGAAAACACAAGGGTTAGGAAAGATGTCTGTGGGAAGTGCATTGTCGTTCACACAAGCAATATAGAAAGTTCAAGGACATCGCGTTTACTTCCTAACCAGTGGACTAAGTGTACTCCCTCAAGGGAGAGTTCAAAGGGTTACACATACTTATCATATACAACATCTATGCCATCAAAATGAATCTATCACTAGGTCAAATTTCGTGTCTGACATGATTGTTCTGATTCCTACATCAATATCTATTCATGTGGGGGGATTGTTGGAAAATTATGGTTGAAGGTTGAATTTTGTCAACTTTTGGGTATCGTTTTGAGTGGGACCTGAACGGATCTAGGGTCGATGGATGTCATTTTTGGGTTTTTCTCTGCGAGTACTATAAAATCCACTATTTAAACTCCCATAACGGATCAAGGATGAATGAGATGTGGATGCTCGAAATGTCACACTTGGAAGTGAAAAATTGGCCGGAAATTGGCGTAGATTAATTTTTCTCTAGACTATCTAAAACATGTACAGACCGCATGGAAGTCTATAGAAGGCCCAACCTCGTAATATATATGGAAGGCCCAACCTCGTGTATAATTCTTAAGAGATAAGAACGAAATACTTCCATATATTTTTAGATATCTTGTCGTAAATAAATACGCAGTTTACCATGTTTAATACGTTGAACGATATTGTGGAAATATTTCTTCATTTTCCAGCAGATTGAATTCTAGTATTCTTGGAATATTCTTGGATTTGATGAGTTGGTGATTGGAGAATATTTTTCTCTAATTACAGAAAATCAGAATATCATATTTCTATGATTAGGGTCTCTTTGAGTAGTATAAATAGAGCCTCTAAGTCAGTCAGGAAACTCGTATCATTTCTCAAGTCTCTCCATAATCTAAACTTGAGTATTCTTTCTATCTTTCTCGAAATTTCCGTCTGTTGATATTGAGGTGATAGTCCTTCGGGACTTGTGTGAATTCGAGGTAACTCTAATGTGTTAATTGATACCTTCAATGGTTTTACCCTAGGGAACGATGTCCACAACGGGACTCTTTAATTTCAAGGGCAGCAAGTTTACTCGTGACTCCATCATTTTGTTACGGCTTGAAACGTGATTTATTTATCGCACATATGCTTTAATTATTCGTGATTTAAGATTTTCAATTGTATACCTGGAATAAAAGTTTATTATTCTTGCATATGTTTATTGCTTGTGTAATTTTGTTATTTAATTTTCGCATGATATTATTAATATATGTCCAGCATGATAATTACTAGTTTGTGGCACAATTATTAGCTACATTGGATTTTGCTTGCATAATTATTTGCTTTGAGCATAATTATTATTTAAAGATACATGGCTTATAATATAGATTTTAAAGAATACTTAATTTGGGCTGGAAACCTAAAGTTTTCTTATTTGGTTTGTGATTATGGCTCAAAGTTTAATGAATTATATTTTTGGGATGAAATTAATTAATTAATTAACGTGTCATAAAATCTCTTACCAGTTATCTGGTTAGACCGACTACTAAATATTAAAACCAATAATGAAACCGATTAACCGACATAATAAAATAACAGAAACTTATATTAACCGATTAACCAATTAACCGGTTAACCGAATTTAATTTCGGTTCGGTTTTGACTGATTATCGGTTTTCCATTTTTTGAATAGCCCTATTATGTATGACTTCCAAACCCATTTATCCTGTAGGTTTGATTATGTTAACTTAGATAAGTATTTTGGAGCATTTGTAAACATATTTTTACTGTTGACTTAGGAGATTCCTAGATTCATATATTGCATGCTCTTGTTGTCATTCTTGCTTGGTCTTAAATTCTTATGTATGCATGTTTGATGTTAGCATGTATAACTAATTGATTATATTGCATGATTTAGCACTAGGCATGGGAATGAACCCAGGATATTTGTCTTTTTTTTTTAATTTGGTCAAAGGTTAACGTGAAGGTCTTGTTTAGGAGTGACAACTATGCCTGATTATCAGTTATTTGGTTGAATTAGGCTAGAGAACTTAATTTAATTAGGCTATGAACAATACGGGAGTGACCTGACCACATACTGTCGGTGATCGATTATTGATCCATTTAGGGTTGTAGTCTAGTTCTGAAAGTCATGTCAAGTGTTGACAGTAAATTAGTCAGATAAAATTCCAGGGGGCAATCAATGAGACACTAATGCTCTCAGTCGTAAAAGTATACATGGTTGTAATGGGTGTTACCGGTGGAGGTTTGGTTGAGTCATGCTACTCACATGTTTAATTTACTGTGCTATGTAAGATTTATTAACCACGAGTGCAAGTTAGAGGGGGTCAGTGGTTCTAGCACACTTCTAGCTATACCGGGCAGAGGTGAGAGTTTGAGAGGGGGAGGAACCAGGATATTATTCATCATGGGAGTTCTCGGTGAATCAACCTCTCCACATTGGGTGATAAGGAGTAAATAATTAAATTGTCATTATCTGAAGTCATTATCTGAATAGGAATCGAGGATCAAGTTTAGATGTCAATTACGTGATGCAAATGCCCTAAAGGCCTTTACTATCATCTTTATCTTGTAGTATAAATTTGTATGCTTGTAGTTTGTATCTTAACTATTTCAAACCAAAAAACCCCAATTTTCTCTACTCCCAACACACACACACATACACACGAGGTGACACTTGCGTGTGGATTACGTAAACCTAACTTTTAAACCCTTAGGTCTCTGTGGGCGACACCTAATCTTGCCACTAGCACTTTCTAGTGGTGGGAGTGAGTAGGGAGCAACACACAATTTTATCTTTGAATTCTTGTGTCCGGGTTTAGTAACGATGTCAGGGTGCTCAGCAGTGTTGCTCAGGGTGAAACCACCTATGGCCATGACAAATGAATTTGCACCCGTGCTTCAATTATTAAAGTGCCTTTTCATTGAGTACCCAGAATTTTTTATATACGGGACAATCATTTATGGTACAAAACAACAAGGCCTTCAATATGAAAATATCTTCATTACAACCATCGTATGTGCGGACACCTTCGTTGAACAACGTCAACAAATCATCCATCAGAGGATCAAGGTAAACCTTAATATCACAAAACATCTGCTTAGGTCCAAAAATCATCATAGATAACATGTACTTTTGTTTCATTGTTAGCCACGAAGGAAAATTGTAGATCACTAACATAACATGACATAAGCCGTGTGTGCTTCTCATATAACCAAATGGATTCATCTCATCGTTATAATTGCCTAACCTCATGATGTCGGGGCTCAACACCAAACTGGGCGTAAATAACATCAAACTTCTTCCACTTCTCACCATCTGATGTAAGTCTGATCACATCATTCATCGGTCGAACTCTTTCGACATTCCCACACAACATCTTTGCCTCCTCCTTAGAAGCAAACAAGTTCTTTAACCGAGGAATGAGGGAGAGGTACCATAAAACTTTAGATGGTGTATTTTTCTTCGAATTCAACGCAACTTCCGCACTAACCACAATTCCTCCCTTCTTCATCATATACCGATACTCATCACATACCCAACACCTATCTCGGTCTTCATTCTCCTTCCCCATGTACAACATACAATCATTAGGACATGCATGGAATTTTTTCAATTCCATTCTCATATGACAAAGAATTGTTTTTTGTGACATAGAATCTGTCGGGCATAAGATTACCTTCATTAAGAAATTCCCTTACCAATTCAAGAGTCTTCATCATATCTTTATCAGTCTCCCCTAATTTTTCTTTCAAATTCATCATTCGAAAATGGCGCTCAAACTTGAATGCTTTGAACCATTGTACAATCCCGTCTTCTTGTCATTATTCAAGGCCTCTAGGACCTTGGGTTTACCATGGAATTATCTAGCAATATCCTCCACCATTTCGTAAAATCCATCATCTCCATCCAATTCATCGACTTCTTTACTCGTGACAACTTCACCGCTAGTCGTGTCAACCTCCATGTGCCATACCCAAGAAGTGTAACTAGTTTGAAACCCTTGCATGACGAGATATTCATGCACTTTTTCCTCCCCAAAAAATATCATTCCTACAATCCTTTCATGGGCAACGTTCTTGCACCACGCCAATATTTGAAGCATGTTAAAAAGTTACAACAATAAAGTATTTTACCAAAGTGATATATTCCGAAGATTTTCTAAGATCTCTACCGATGACTTTGATTCGATCCATAACCCACTACCTACAATGAAATGTCATTTGGAACCAGTTACCTTGCAACAAAACGTAACCTTTCCATTTACGTTCATCATTTCTACTCAACCATCATAACCAATTACATAAACAAGACACTCTTATAAACACAATTCAAACCAAATAAATCTTTCATTCATTGAAGTGATAGAATTGTAGGAATAAACATGCCTTAGTTATTCAAGAAGTCCAAAGTTTCATTTCTTTCTCATCCAAGTGTTTTCAAACTACAAACACAAAAAACAGCTGCATTTATGTCCATTACATTAAGTTCCAATTTCGGAACTTGAGTATGAAACCCTACCATATAGCTCGACTCAATTTTGAGTCGTAAAAAATTCCAAATTCACAGTCGAGTTCAAAAATGGGGCCCAAATTACTTCATGGTACCGTAATTTCAATATGATCTATTAAAATGAGCTAAAATGAATGTTGCGAATTCGTAACATCCCTAGGTGGTAACTTCCGAGCTTAGAATCCACCTACATCAAAGGCGGTTCATTTAAATTGAATTATTCAAAGGGCATCGTTAAAAAACTGCTTTTGATTTTGGTTAAACCACCTTCATAAAAGTATATTGTCCGATTCACAGAGGTTCCAAGTTCAGAACTTCTTAGCCTAGACAGTTCCTCAAAAAAATATGGAACCGTCTTGGATTGTTGCCTTTAATTGGACAATCTCTTCTAGTGGGTGAATAACGTCACTAGGTGTATCGAACCCCGTATTTGATAAAACACTTAATATGTTACCTAACCACCAACTAAACTTGATACAAATGAGTGTTAAATGTGTTAAGAAAATAGAAATTTACCGTCTCATCTATTACATCAAGAACATTTTAGTCACCAAGAAGTCGACTAAATGTTTTATTCATTAAGACAGGGCATTCTAACAGGTGATCTGTCCATAAGTTATGGACACTGATTGCAATTGAATAAATTGAGCAAATCAGGCCAAAGTAAGTTCGACCCAAAATCAGGTTCCTCCTTCTTAAAAGCACTCTATAACCTCTCACCGGAAGAATACGGAAGCTCTTCAACATTCCAAGTCCAAAAGAAAGGAAAATTGTCATACTCAGATTTGGAAAAGGAAGTGGCTTGCAGAATCTCTTTTTAAATTTGACAGTTTTTTTACCATCAAGAAGGAGTTCGATAGCTTGAGAGTCGAAAGGTTATGGTTTCTCTGGAACTCCGGCGACAACAAGAAGTCCCTTGTATTTAGGCTGAGGTTGCCACCGATGCTAGGAATGTCGTCGATCTCCGAAACTCCGGAGTCGATGTTGACGTTTTTCGATGGGCTGGCAAACTCGGCAGTGCTCTCAGATTGTTCCAACCCGGATCTCATTTGGTGCTCAACCAGAACATCATTTTTCCGTCTATCCTCTGACTGTTCCATCCTAGGTTCCTTGATAAGAATGTGGATGAAATGAATGAACATCTAGTACAACACTTGAGTCCAAAATTGTATTTGTGGGTGGGTTAGTTTGGGGCGGTGGTGTTGGAATGAATTCAAAAACAAGGCGGTGATGAAATGAGGATAACCCCACAGTATATGTTATCAGTACAAAGTCATTGACATATAATCTCTCCATCCTACAGCAAACTTCCTACTTTTTTTTCACGTCCAAATATAAACTTTCTAATTCTAATTTTTTTTACATTTAATCATAAATATGTAGTCATAACTATTCCTTTCATTTAATTTAAGTAGGTTCACTCTCATCACCCATTAAAAAGATGCCACATAAACTTATATTAAAATTTGTGCAAAAAACAATTCGTAAGTTTAAAGTAAGACAGAGGGAGTATTGATAGAAAGAGAGCATAAACATACTTCATCATTAAGCAAACCCTTCAAAAAGTGACGACGGAGATGTTGATATCAAAATTCAGCAAACGTAATTAGGACTTCAAGAGAACAAGTGTCAATGTAGCAATCCTGCATCAAGAAACATCATTATAGTATTACTAGGATTCATCAGCACGGGCTATCAGATTTTGGATCAAATTACACAATATCCTTTACAAGTAACAGTCTGCTCAATTCGTATGTGTTTATTTTTGAGAAGTGTTAGTCGAACTTCTCGTTGTGAGCAAAACATATTTTTTGCATCTCTTTTATAAGTAGATATGAAAATGATCTCTTCTACCAAATTAAAGTCAATGATTATAACATATTTGTACTATATAAGTATCATTGAACTGCTTGCATTTACTATCTCTACGCATGGTTCAGACCAACTCTGTTTGATTCTTGCCTAACTCTTGACCATTCTTCGAGCTGTAATTCCCTAGCCATCCTTAATTTCCTTGCTAATCATGCAATAATATGGAATAATTATCAACACTCAAGATTAATGTAGAAGAAAAGCAAGATTGTGTCTGAGCTATAGTACAAGCAAAAGCTTGTACATAGTTCTTCACACTAAAATATAGTACAATTTTTTTGGATGCTTGTCCTCTTCTAATTCCAAAGAGAAGGCCACATCATAATATGCACATGCTAATTTGTAGGTTTTAGTAGGGAATTTATATTATTAGTAAATAAGAGTCACCTGCAACAGAATTTGAGGAATAAAAAAGGAAATCTTGAAGACAAACTTTGTATTTAACATCACAATGCTGAAAAGTTTATGAGAAAGGTAGACGGAAGTACCATGCCAAAGATCCATGATTCTTCTTCCGCCTAATGTTTCTTAGTTTTAGGTTCTGTTGGGCAATAAAACCATCTCTCAAGATGAATCAGAATCATTTCCTTTCTAGAAAGAGCAACAGAAAATCAGAGACATAAACTCAAGGGTATTTGCAAGACAAAACTAACAAAGCAGCATAAGCATAATCTCAACCTAACAAGAAGGATTATCTATCTTTCAAGGAGCTTAAGGAAAGTGCGAAAAAAAACACAGACAACCACTTAACATAGCCTTACAAAATTTCACATTGTTGCCATTTTCAAAGCTCAAATCAAGAGGATGGGTACATCGAAAGTAAAGAGGGGAATCAGTAAAAATATAAATGTTGACAGTTTAAAGAATGTTGTACAACAATGCGTACATCGACAGTTAAGAGGGGAATCTGCTATTTGCAAGGTTCTCATTTATCGGCCTTCTCACGATCTTCTTCCTCGTGCCAAAGACTAAAGGGATGCATTCAGAGGAGGTTGAGAAGATGCTAGAAAGGGGATATAAACCTAGGTTGTGTTGTTGTTCCTCCTAAGAGTTTGATGATACTGATGATGAAAAGAACCAAGTTGGTCTTGATGCTACTATCTGGTTGGTCTATGTTACAGTTATGGGGTTGTGTTTAAATCTACAGCTAATGTAATATGTAATATATTCTGTGACAATATTTAGGTGAGGGTTGCATGATTCCGTGATTAGTTTGGCACCAAATGAGAAGGTTACAAATAGATGCAGAGAATTTGGTGAGAAAAAGGGTGGCAAGCAAAATATAAACTAATTTTGGATGGAGATAATCTTATCATGTTTTACGTTTGGAGTTTGGAATTGTGATCAAAATTTGGTGGACCATTGGCATGATTTGAATTGCATGGGATGCGGAAGCTATGTTAGTTTTCAGTCAAGACAAATATTTGCATCATGAATTCATGAGGTGTGTATTATAATAAATGTAAAACATTTGTAACTGTAACAAATGTTTGGCTACCTGAGCCTTTGCACTAATCAGGTCTGATAAAAAAAGTTTACATTTAAATAATCTGAACCATAAAATCAGCTATAATCCTATTCACGCTCAATAATAACAAAATCGTAGGTTATGGTTTGAGTCAAAAATTTTATACGTTAGAAAATATTATATTGGACTGTCTAACAAGTTTGACCCTGATTCACCTATTTTGAAACAAATGTGTCACCTGAAGCTGACGACAATGTACCAAATCAACTACATAGAATTTGGACTAAATATACTTCCCTGAATACTTAGTTAATGAAAATCGAAGAAGCTCAGCTCCTCAACTATAACACAGAAGATACATACTCCCATTGAACCCATTCACAATATCAATTAGCCGGGAAAAACTTGTACTAAATATTTACGAAATCAATTAAGTATGTAGTGTCCATCCAAATGTACTCTGTGGGAATAAATGTTAGACAGTGAGAAGCATATTGCATCTATATACATATAAGTTGACAGTTTCAGAGGTAAAAGAGAGTTTGTTGTAAGCATAAGTAACGAAAAAGAAAGTAAAGCTTCTGAAGGGAATGATTTGTTTAGTTAAATAAATACCTTTTTTATTTGTCTAATCTGCAGATGAACCGCACTTGTCTAATTAGACCGAGTATCAAACAGTTAAGGTGCAACTCTGCAACGGAAAGTAGCACCTCGGAGAAGATATTAATTCAACAGATCATGAGTGCACTGGTCATCTGACGATTATAAAGTAAAGGAAATGTAATATATTTCTATAAATTTAGAAGCGGAAAAGATTAGTAACCGTGACCTGAGGATGATGAACTTGTCTGCAGAAGTAAAGGTTCCCAGGACCAACAAATTTGTAAGTACCAAACTGATAGGTAATGGAAACATTTTATGGAAACAACAAAGGTTCCCAGGACCAACAAATTCATCAAAATATATGGAAACATTTTTGTGGACTTAGACAATACTGAACCACAATATAAATCCAAAAATTATCATAGGATTGGAAACAAGACATCTACTCCAAGTTTGAAGGCGAGTGATACATAATGCCTTTTACTACCCCTTTTGTCACTTAAACACATGACCATGATAACTGATAGGTAATGGTCCATATTTACTCTCCACAAAGGAATTAAATGCAGATAAAATCTCATGCCATGAACAGGCTCTTTTGTATAGCACGGAACTCAACAGCAAAAAAATAGAGTAATAGAGAGAAGAATATCATTAACTCATTTTCACTAAAGCTTTCGAGAGAGATCAATTCACACTTTGTAAGAGCCTAACATGTTTCGGAAAGGAAATAAATAGTTTCAAGGAAAACTGATATCAATGCAACACTGAGAGCAGGAAGCAGTACATCAAACTACAGTATCAAAAAAGTGTCTTGTGCAAAACATCAACCTAAAAGTCTCTTGTAACCCGTGTATCATCCACAATCTAACTATAGTATCAAAAAAGTCTCTTGAGCAATACATCAAACACCTAATATGTGGGAGAAACTTTAACAAAATGTAAAAATTCGTTCAAAAAAACTGTAACGATAAATAGTGAAGAAAAGAACCAACGGACAAAAAAAAAGCAGATGATCGAAAGGTAAACAGAAAGATATAAAATCAATTACCTTTCATCAGGTGTAGACGAAACTGTGGAGGGAGAATTAAAAACTGAAACTGTAGAAGGTGAGAATAAAAAGAGGAATTGAAAGCTGAGTTATGTTAAGCAAAGACACGTGGAAGGAGGAGGAGAAGGACACATACCAGTGGTAGGGAAGAGGATCATCTGAAGCAGGGAGGTGAAGGAAGGATGGGACCACAGATGGGGGGAAACCGGAGGCGACAGTAGGCATATGATTTGTAATATCTGAAGATGCTGCTAACCTCATTATTTCCTTGATCAATTCATTAGGTTGAACTTATGCCAATTATGATGTGAAGATGATGCTTCCCTTTCTACGCAGTAGTCAATATGTAGAATGAGACACCATGAAAAGGACTCACACATGTAGAGACAAAAATAAAATTTCTTTTCATGATTTATAAGAACAAATACTCTTTAAGTACTCACTGAAAGGAACAATAGTAGTAGAGATGGTTTTCTCCAAGGGCAAGGTGCTAAAAGGGCATTCTATAACACTATTTGGAGTAGAAGATTATTACCAAAGCAA
>JAULKJ010133827.1:0-14998 GCA_032355405.1 Rubia balearica | reverse complement strand
ACTGCAAGCAAAGCAATCACATAGTGAACGGTGTTTTCGCCCCTACACCAATGACGGACTTTTTTTTAATGAAACTGAGTTATATATATTAAGCACAACCATCAACCATAATCGAAGTTTAGGCCATCACTCTTAGCCTATTACAAGCCCCAAATATGTCTATTACAAGTTAGTCAAAAGAGAAAACTAAGAGGTGAGAGTTTTTCTCCATTTACATTCACTGATAATATGCTCAATAAAGTTTTCCTTTCCCTGCTCCTTTGTTTGGAAGATCCTCTGATTTCTTTCAATCCAAACTGGATAAAGAGAGGTTGTTAAAAGTTGTAGTCTGCTCCATTGCCTCCATGTCTTATGTTGTTGTAGTCTTCTCTTCAGATCTCTCATGTTCCTTATGTTTCCCACCTTGAGCTGCTGTAGAATGTCTGTTGTGAATGTGAAATGTATGAATAGGTGGACTGCAGTCTCCTTCTGGTTTTTGTAGAAGCTACAAAGCGATCCTCCTGGTATGATGTTGAACCTCTCCAACCTGTCCACTGTAGCTAACTTTCCTTTGATCAGCATCCAAATGAAATATTTGTGCTTTGGCTGAATCCTGTGTTCCAAATCACACCAGCTAGATGATCATTTTGCTGGCCTCCTTTAAGAAGGTAGTATGCTCCCCGGATACTGAATTTTCCATTACTCTGCACACAGGTGTTCATTTGATCCACCATCTGAGTCTTCAGCCCTGTGATAGTCCTCCAACCCTAACTGTGTTTGCCAGATCCTTTATAACTCTTGAAATCCTTGCCTTTTATGTAGTAGGCATTCAACTATTGCACCCATAAAATGTCTTTCTTTGAGAAGACATCCCAGATTAGCCTGCAAAGAGATGCTTTGTTCCACAGTGAAGGATCCCTGATCCCCCATCCCTCTTTAGTTTTGGACCTGCACATTGTGTCCCAGGCCACTGCAGTGAATCCTCTTCCTCCAGCCTCTCTCCCCCAAATGTAGTTTATGCACAAGTCCACAATGTCTTTGTGGATGCTCTCTGGAAGCTTGAAAACACCGGTCCAATAGCTTTTCATGCTAAGGAGGACAGTGTTGACAATCTGAGCTCTCCCTGCATATGATAGATTCCTTGAGTCCCAAATTTTTAGTCATCCAGTGATCTTCTCCAGGAGCCTACTGCATGTGGTACTGTTCCATTGCACTGCTATTAAAGGCAGCCCTGAAACTCTCCTCTTGAAACCTGCATCACACTGGTTATCAGTTGCTTATCTTCCTCACTCATTTTTGAATAGAAAACCTGAGTCTTATCTTCATTAACTGAAAGGCCAGTTGTTCTCTTGAATTCATTCAGAACTCCCTTAAACCTTCAAAGATTTTTGGTCTGCTGGACAGAAAATAAGGAGGTCATCAGCAAAGAGGAGGCTGTGAACTCCTATTTTCTAGCATCTTTGGTGAAAGCCAATTTCCTTAGTCTGAAATTTCTTCTCAAGCGATCTGGTGAGGTACTCCATGCTTAGGAAAAACAAAAGGGGGGAGAGGGGGTCACCCTGCTTCACCCCTCTTTTACCATCAAAAGAAGCTGATAGGCTGCCATTAATTAAGCTGCAAAATGAGGAAGAGGTTACACTAGGTACACCCTAGAGTTTCTATCCACTGTTGCCAAGGAGAACCACAGACAGATGGGGAGATCTGTGAGATTCCATATGAGAGATATCCCTCGTGGCCTGAAATATTATCTATTAGCTGACATCTTTAAATGGAAGCCATAGAGAGATATAAAGTGGCACAAAGAATCGGCTGTAGGATTTAAATTGTACGCGTTTTGGACTACCATCCCCATCAACATAGATGGAAAGAAAGCAAGAACATTGACATAGTGCATCCGACATTAAAGATACATAGCCATACTATTGAGTGTAGTAGTCAGCTGTCACGGGGAGAGGCCACCACTCCCACTAAGAAGGATTGTAGGATACGTTGGTCAATCCGCACGGGAAAGCCCTATCCAAATCTCTTGGATGATTTCATCACTCAGTTTATTTATCTCTCTATGGCACCATCCCGTACTTAGAAGATAGTGATCGATGGTATGGTTTCGCTTCTAGTTCAGTACTACGGACTTCCAGTGCGTGAGGCGATGAGGGAGAACCTATAAGTTCCCTTTACACTCACTCTACCGATTATGGATAAAGTTAAGCTTATACTGGATGAGAACCGCACCATCTTTTGGATTTAGGTAAAAATGTTCACGTAGTTTCCCCAGTGTGAGAGGACCACTCTAAGAAAGAAGTTCAAACTGCAAGACCTAATCATCAAGCTGGATGCAGATTGAGAGCTGGTTTTGGCCAAGCACTACCTGAGAAAGGTGGATGACACAGAGAAGAAGGATGTGGATGATCAGGAGCAGGTCCCGGTGTATCTCGTACAGTTTTTTCCCATTGAGCATTAGGTTATCCCACAAGATCCAGCATTCTCGGATGTGATGCGACTGCCACCTTTGAAGTATCTCGCAACGCCATCGCCTTCTTTGAGACAGGTATTTTTAGAACCACCCCCTCATCATGAAACTTTTTATCATTCATAATGCGCTGTATAATTTTGCAGGGTATGGAACTAGAAGCTCTACAGGCATAGCATCTCCTCCCACTATGGTGATTTTTCAAAGTCTAGCCATAGGCCCGAGCCATGTGCCCTCTAGCAAAAGTGTTTTGGGCCAGTCCTAGAATAAGAATCACTCTTGGCATCATCCCCGGAATAGAACCTTTCGGAAGCATGAGTCCTCGAACTTTCAATCGACTTTTTCATATCCTATGTGGACTCATCAGCAACATGGGCCGGATTTGGAGCAATCCTTAGGGAACTCAATCTTTGAGATCATCATGAGTGGGAAATATTTAAGAGATTTGGTAGGGTTGACGGTCGGCTGCTTAACTTGAGGGAGGATATGAGACAATTGCAAGATGGCATCCAGAAGATCAGTGACAGGCTGCGTAAATCAGGTATCGGAGAAGGCTAGTACCATCCAGATCTGAGTGGGTAGGGACACGACGCAAAATGTTGGAGGCGACATTGACCATATCTCAAAGTTTCCAAATTTTCCATTGGTTATATACATTGGGGACAATGCATTGACTAAGTGTAGGGGCCCCTATGGTAGCATCTATTGTGTTTTTGACTTAGTTTATGATTACTATTGGGATGATTGTTTTGATGATTAAGATTTTTCTTGTTTTAGTTTTTCCCCCATTTGGATGTTAAAATTTTTAGTTGTTTGTTGTTTTTAGGTGAGGGAGAACTTTAGGTATTTGTATTTTGTGGTGTGTTTTGAAACTTTGGTGGTGTAATTTTTTTTATTTTCACTTTCTTTTTGTAGTTTGAAGCCCAACATTGGGGCATTTTGTGCTACAATATTTTTTGAAAATTTTGAAAAAAAATGAAGAAAAAAAGTGTATATATATACCCGGATAAGTTGGAAACCCAAAAGTGCAACTTAGGCAAAAATGGAAAAGAAAGCCCAGATAGGTTGAAAGGCGTAGGTAAAAATTAGAGGCTTGGCTCATCTAGGTTTGAAACCTAGGTAAAAATGAGAGGTCGGGTGGAAAAAGGTGAGATGTTATTCCCAACATGAGTGAATGCTAAGATGAAAAACCAAAAGAGCTCCTAGGCAAAATGAGAGAAATTTAGAGAAAAGGAAACTAAGTTGAGGATCCTTCAGCATTTTCCTTGGTTGTGGCCAAGTTGAGAATCTCGAGTTATCCTTAGTTACAACCAAGTTGAGGATTTTGTGGATTATCCTGGGTGGGTTTTTTTGGGCAACTCTTGGATTGATTTTGGCTGACTATTCGGGGGAGTAGCTAGTTCAACACTTATATTTAGTACTTACCTCTTTCTTCAAATTATTTAGGATGCTTAGGATACATTAGTATCTTTGGAAAGTGTGAGAGTTTTGAGATACTTACTTCTTTGGGGGAACCAGGGTAGCTTGGGAATAAGTTGAATGTATTGCTTAACTTCCCTTTGCATGCTACATTTCACAAAGATATTTTCTCATTTTTTTACTCAAGGACAAGTAATGGTTTAAGTGTGGGCGTGTTTATTTTCACCATTATGGATGCTTTAGCCGATGTATTTAACACATTTATTATCATCTTTAGGTTGGTGAATAGCTAGTTTTGGTTAGGTTTGCACGACAAAGGATTTAGATGGCCATAATTGGTTTTCTTCTCTAAATCCCAAGTTTTGTAGACTTAATTGAAGTTAATGGACACTTTTCTTTTTCACGGGAACCTAGATCTTCCTTTACGATCTCGTTAGTAGGTTGCTCGTGAATACTTTTTTTTCTTTTGTAGAAGGTCGTCCGCGATGGTGGTAGTGGATATTTGAAAGCCATTCACAAGGATGCAGAAGATATCAAAGGCCAATCACGAGAATGGTAGTAGACTGAAGGCCACAAACTTCAAAGCGTGGTAGTGGATGGAATTGGGACCAAGAAAGGCGGATTCGAAGTTCAAGAAGTCTAATTCTAAAATGGAGGAATTGTTGTCCGGGATTTGCAGAAAATTCAGGGAAATATTCGAGGAGATTCACCCCTTGAGTGTAGAAACATGAGATTCATTTTATCGAGCACAATAAAATTGACTGCAAGGACTCAAAAATTGGATCATTGGTTCATCCGTAGTAGTGCAAACAAGTTAGGTGACCGCACCAGCCATGGCCACTGCACAAGGCCAAGACGAGGCTAAGCCTAGCACGGCCAATTCCAAGTGACACGACTTTATTGAGAAGGCTTCGGCATGGCCCGTTCCAACCAACAAAGGTTGTGCTAAGATTTGACAAGGAATGTGATCGTTCTAGTCGACCAAGCACTCTAAGTCACATTTTCAATCGAAAACTTGGCTAAGTATGGGTGCGGGACATTCTGTTTCACAAGGCTCGGACCATTTCAAGTCATAAATGCCAAGACCAGCACACGGGGTGTGAAAAATGATGCGATTCGCGCTGAGATACTAAGAAAAATGAGGTTCCAACTGATGAGATGAGCATAACGATGTGGGATACCGTTCAAAAGAATGAAAATGGAGTGCCAGCCCACGACCCATGCAGATTGACAGGGACCGTGCCGGTATGAGAGGGAAAGGCATGTGCCAAGGTCCACAGCCCGCACCGGTATGAGGCTTCAGTCCATGCTAGGACCGACGTGCCACTCTAACATAATTCCCCCTCGGTCAGTACTAGCCATGTCTTGCGCCACCCTCAGCGCTGGTTGCATCTACTAGGGGTTTTGACCATTTTAAAGCTTATTTTTTATAAAGTTTGTTAGTACTCTATACGTGGACCTATGTCAACTAGGGTTTAAGTTTATTCTCATTTTTAGATATCAAGAGTAGGCTAGAGATAGAAAATATTCAAAAGTGTTGAATCCAAGGAAATACTTGAGTTCAATGATTAGGGAGTAGGGATCTTACTTGGGGATAAAAATTTTATTGATGTGTTAATGGTCATTTTTTGAGATTTCTAGATCTGTCTAATTCTATGTGCATTGTAATTATTATTTTGGCCCGTTATTATAATTCTTAAGAATTGCATGAATGTCACACTTTGTGGGCACACACCTAAATCTACTTTCATGGTTTGCACTATTGCTACCTGCCGGAATGGAAACCTATATGCGTTTGTGTGTCAATAGTGTAGAACTGTGTGAGTGTGCACACGTAAGGTTACCGTTATAATGGTAATGATCGAACATGCTCTAGTTAGCCTACCATGGGGTTTGAAGTGTTGTAGGTACAGATAGTTTAAGTAGAAAACTAGGATTATCTTGTTGACCCTAGACCCATCGAGCAGACGCCTACTTCTTTTGCCTTTGTAGGCCTAGGGGTAGTTCGTTCACGGTGTTCCATCTGGGACTTAATCACATGGGAGAGAATTATACCTGCACAATGAGGTTTTTTCATTGTTACATTCTCCTAGTTACAGAGGCAAGGCCGATGAAAGATTTTATACGCACACCTCTATGTGACCGATAGGAAATTTTTTTGACCAATGTCCGAACCATATGTCACAACCACTAGAATAGGGTTTAGTTCTTGTATTTGATGAAATCTTTGATCCAAATGACATTAATCATATTACGCAAATATTCCCTGAGTGTAATTTTATATTTTTTATTCCTGTGATCAATTTCATGTAGTAGTTGTTAGTACAAACTCCCCCCAATGACTGTTTTCAAAACACTGTTTATTCCTAACACGCGGTTGGATTGACGAGCCGACCGAGGTTTTTGTTTAGTTGCTTATTAGATTCCTAACATCTCTATGGGCGACCCCAATATTTACCACTATCTACCATTTTTAGTATTGTAGTATTGGGAATGAGAGCAACATATAAATTCTATCTTTGACTCACATCCCCCTCTCGGCTTAGTACGTCTCCCATGAAAAGGTTGTCCATTTACGATGCTCAGGAGGGGGCGGGTTAGGAAATGAACATATCATCGCGCTATATAGATGCAGCATGTTGGTTTTGGGGGTTGAATTTGATGGTTCTCTTACCATTTATTTTTGAATTGGGAGTTTAGGTGCGATGTCAAATTAGGGAATGCAAGTGGGTGGTCCAAAAGGCAATTTATATATATTTTTTGAACACACAGTCATTTTAACCACATATGTGACTTTGCATGTCATTTTGCATTCAAAAACATAAAGAGAAATGTAGATGCAACATCGCTTTATGTATATTTTCACCCACATGTATGACTTAGAGCATGTACAGTGGGGGTTTTAGAGTGGATTGAATTAAAAATTGGAACCAAATAGGGACAATTTATACCCACAATGGGGGTTGAAAGCTGTCCAAATTAATGAGAACCGTGGGCCTGGGTCACCAAATGGGAACCAGTCCCCAATCTGCCAAAAGCAAATTTCACGTGGGGGACCAGTTCCCCAACCTGCCAAAAAATTTAACTCTTTCAGCCCTGGGCCCGCGTGTCATTATTTTCATTGCATGGGCCACGTTGCCCCATGCAGAAATTTTAATTTTTTTAAAACTTTGCATGGACACGTGGCGCGAGCGGATTCGGCCACGTGTCCCAATTATTAAATTATTAAAAATAAAAATCTGGGAAAATCGAAAAAAAAATCTCAAAAAAATTGAAAATTTTCTTTAAAAATTATGATTTCCGTTAAAAATTTGAAATTAAATTTTGGTTCTTTTCAATAATCAAAATTACATTCTTTAAAAATATGTATATGGTCCTTTTTAATTATGATTCATAAAATAAATTTTACAATTGAAATTAATTTCGGAAACGAAATTTGAAAAAATCAAATCAAATGCAATAATTATAAATGTATTATTAAATTTCACATAAATAAATTTATTTTGTTAGATAAATTTATTTAAATTAATTATTAAAGGTATTAATGAGTAGGAAAAGAGAATCAAGTAGGGTCCATGGAGTGGTTTGGGAGTGATTTTTACCATTGTGGAGAAAAAAATGAAGTGTTTTAGTTGTGGTTTGAATTGCTAAGGTGGAGAAAAGAGGTTGATTATTTAATTAATTGAAACGATTTGAGTGGTTTGGGATGCTCTTAGGCCCAAAACATAAAAATTTTGGGTTTGGATGAATGACCGAGTTCGCTTCCAATTTGACAAAGCCGATGTATGACCGATGTACTAGCTTGGTTGCTAATGTGATTGTGGGCCGATTAGCCCAAAAGTAATAAATCGAAGACCAAAGCATTTTAGTACCAAAATAATCCTCAAGATAGTATTATTTAATTTTAAAAAATAATGGTAAAAATCCAATCGTCATAAAAAATAAAGATCTGGTTAGGTCCATTCTTCAAAACGTCTGAAACGTGTTTAATAAGGTAACCTATTAACCGCTGGTTTTGCAAAGCACACCGTACGTATTTTTTAATCCAGTGTGCTTTAATGCCAGATGGCAGTGTCTACGAGTTGACTTTATAATTCGTAACCACCAAACGGATATCAATTTAAACCTCTTTGGTGTCATATGTGTTCACTATTATCGATTTTTTAAGAAAAACCAAATGCAATGTTTACACCTGTTATCTTTTGGCATCGAATGAGATCAGTTATGTAAGGATTTGAACATTCTTACTAACCAGAAATGGGTGATTGTTAAACCCTCACTATAACATTAAGGGTGGCTATCCTGTGTTGTAAATGTGAATGTTTTGTAATTGTTAGAGCTAGTAATTTTGGCCTGTAATGAGATCAACTTTGTCTGCCATTGTACAATAATAAATTTTCGGCATGTGTATTGTTTAAACCCTTACACGCTTGATATGGTTGACTAATTGTGGCCGTAGTTGAATAACCCTACGTAGAAGCTGTAAGTAATTGATTGTGCCATCAAATGACATTTTCTACGAATGCCCTTTAAAAATCATAACCATTAATAAGAGAATTGTGAAACAGGATCCAATGAAATAAGGTAAAGTATCATTGAAATTTTAATGAAGGTCTTCTCTAATTTATATATTTATTACTTATTTCGGCCTCTGGTGGGGTCAGCTATGTTACACGTTAAACAAGTTAAAGCATTACGATTGGTAATTTTATATCACTATTACTCATGTGATCTGGGTTGACCATACATGGGCTTACACGTAAAACCCTCCGTACTTGTTAGAAATTGCATTGGCTATTACTAGCCAAAATAAATTTTTAACCAGCTGAAGGGTAAGGTTTGAACCCTTAAAATTCTTGACTTCTATCTATGATTTACATAATTACCAAAACCTACATATCAAATAGGTCAAATATTTTTGGGGTAACAAAATATAATTGGAGAGATCTTATCCAAACCCCTTGATTTGACGTCGACTAATATATCGCGCTTAACGAGTACATACCGAATTGCTACCAAATTCGGACATTCAAGTGCAATGGGCCGTTTGATCCACAGAAAAGCCCATCATATCCCATTCAACCCATGTAATTTCCATCACCGCTCAAAACATCTTATAACCCAACTATGGGTCTGCGACGATGCAACATCGGACATTCATTTGATATGGGCCTGTTGGGCAGAATTTAACCTATGAATCGACCTAAAAAGCATAAAGCCTGACATGTCGCACGAGCTGTGAAACATCGCATCTATGGAGGGAGAATACATTTATGCACCATATTTATGGGAAAAACTCCAAAAACCTTTGAAAAAGCATTCATTGCTGAGATTGGCACCCCCACCCCCTACAAAGACCCAAACATCTTCATCACCATTTCCTTTCCTCTCTTCGAAACCAACAACAAGAACACTCAAATCATCCACCACCATAGAAGGCAAATGAAGAAACAATGAGGAAAGGAAGATATGTCCATAGGAGGGAAATCCATGAATCAAAATTGTGGTAAGGTTCCATGTTCCTAAATTTTCTTCATCATGTTATTAATGGTACCACCATTGGGATTGATTATTTCTATGTATTAGATATTTCATCTATTTCCCTTTAGATGGTGGACAATAAATTGCAAGGGCTACATTAAGGATTTCATTTTTCCTAGTGTTTTATGTGTACCACATGAGGAAGAATGGTAATGGTGATTATTTGACATGGAAAGATCATGAAAAGTTTCCATTTACATACTTTTCAAGATAAACTTAATGACATTTTTATTTAGGATTTTGAACCAAATGCATGCTCGTAGTTGTGTGGTACCTAGTTCTTATATTTTATCAGTATTGGAAAATTTCCTATAATGTTGAAACGATGGGTGTTTATGTAATTCTCAATAGGTAGCTTGAACTCTATTTGTTTTACTACATTCATATTTAGAGAGAGGGTTTCATGGAGTATATTTGTAGGTTAAGTTGTTATGAACCTCGATAAGAGGAAATGACCCAAAGAAGAGAGTGACACAAATCAACCAAAAAGACATAGGCATGGTCGGGGTTGGGTAACTTGCAGAAAATTAATCGACAATGTGAAGAATGAAATGAAATGTCCTATGTATTTAGATCATGTAGGGAATTCCATAGGCATGGAGAGCAATTGGTAGCCTATTTAAATACTCCCTCCGTCCCATAATTATTGGCCTATTTATGTTTTCAAAGTCAAACTTGGTAAACTTTGACTCTAAATATAAATGAATATTTGTATAACAAAAATATCATGCGAAATATTGTTAAATTCATCTAAACATCAAATTTCTAAATATACATTTTTTATACAAAAATGTTATATGTAGCTAGAGATATTGACGGTCAAACATGATCATTGAAGACCGTGAAAAAGTAAATAGGCCAATAATTATGGGATGGAGGGAGTAGGTTTTATAGCTAGGACAAAAGTCGATAGTTTCATGTACGAGTCTTGTCCTTGTGTTGATAATGCTTACAAGGAAAAGATATGGAAAGCAATCAATTTTCCCATTGAAATCGAGTGTGATGATATGGAGAAATTGGAGAGGAGAACAATCTAGCGCATTTGTGAAAGATGAAGAGATTTCAAAGCGAAATTGACTAGGAATTATGTGTTTAGTAAAACGAAGAATTGGAACCCAAGAACTAATCATCCATTCATAAGTGATTTGAGTTGGAAGGTTCTATGGCATGGAAACTAGTGGACAATCAAACGGTAATCAACTTACATTTGAATTATTAATCGTATGTACAAAATTGATACATTTTAATGTTTGCATGCACACTTAAATTTGTGGGGTATAGATCCTTATCATTTTTCTCAATAAATTTGTATGTTGTTTTTGGTTATTAGTTATTCATACGTGCGGAAGTCCATATTTTTAGAGGAATTGAGTACAAGATGGTAAATATGCAATGTCGTACACGTGCAATCGACTAGTAGGTCACTGTGATCGATTAGTGTGTGACGTCCTGTAGGTTAGCCACGGGTTGGTTTTGACCAACAATTCGTGCGACATAGGATAATTGGAAATCGACAATTCCAATTACTGAACTGACATTTGGCCGATGTCGGTCGTAGCAAGGGTATATGTTACATTTTTCCTACTCATTTCAGCTAGCTGGTTAGTAGTTTAAAACGATTGATATGATGACTGTGCAAGGTCAAAGAGAAAGAAATAGTGAGCTTGTAAGAGGAAAAAAGATGAGCCAAACCATGAGTTGTGGAGGATATGCACTAATTACGGGAATAATCATGAAGGAAATGTTTGAGGTTTGGGTGTTTGACAAGGTAGAGCAAGGGTTAACGGTCGAGGAGGGGATGAATTCTATTAAATATCCAACACCCGATGATGTTCCCGGATTCGGGAAATGGCTAAAAGGATACAAAGTTCGTGTTAAAAATGAGGGTAAGTTCTACACCAAAGATGCGGAATTGGTTGCACAAAAAATTGTAAGTTTTCCTGCATTTGCTTAATTATAATATGATTTATTTTTCTCTAGTTTAATTTTGTAAAAATGACAATGATTATTGGTCATTTATAGGACGATGTAAAAAGAAAACAAGAGACTAGCGAGTTCGTAGGGGTTGAAAAGAAAGACAGACTTGGAGTTATGCTTTGCAAGTTGGAACATCCGAGCTGGGTACAAGGTGTAGGTACTCTGGCTACACACTGGGACATCTTTTTCAAACTTCAACCGACTAAGGTTGACATTGCGTCTAGCAGTCGACAAAGAGAGATCGATGCTTTGAAATTGACATTAAGTTAACTAGTAGTTTATGCCTCACACTACGAATCGAATTAAAGAAAAATGCCACCAGGATTTGAGAGAATCATCGCAAGTAAAAAACCAAGATCCATAACTCTTTCTCGTTCTTCTTCTCTGACACCATCAACACATGAAAACGTGGAGTGTGATAGTTGTCCTTTCAAACCGTGTAGGACTCCAAGAACATCTCTAGCCTTCGATCGACTAAAATCGGAGTTAAAATTATCCAACCAACTCACCCAGAAGGTAACATTACAAAAGATTCACATTTAATTTCATAGGAGAAATTATACTTTTTTAAATTGGAGATTATTCTTGTGTAGGACAATTGCTTATACCTATTACTTATCGAACGTGTTGATGGTGCGAGCTATGTTGGGACAGAAGGTAAAGTGTACACATATATTCGATTGCATCATCATAAGCCAGTCACAAGGAAAACGTGATGGTCCCTGGTAGAAGGTATACTTCTTTGAATCCAAGAACCCGAAGTATGGTGAGCGAGGCAATCAGACTGTTTGTTGAATGGCCTCTTTGTTTGGTCGATATTAGTTACCTCTTGAAAAGGAAACATGATAATTACATAGTAGAACTTATGAATGGATTTGTGATCAGAACATTACTAGTTCGATTCATACAGGTTGGTAAAGGAATTAACAGTCCAGGGAATTGTCCATTCCATACCAGGATCCAAAATCTACAAAAACTCGTGTCTGTAGGATGAAGGTACCACCATTCAATCCCTCAAAGGATGGTTCCTTGAAGAAAATCCACACGATAGTGATGGCACACCCTCCATCATCTTCGTAAAAAATTGATGTGGAAGAAGGAGGTATTTTCGGATACAAGGCAAATCCAATCATCCTAATGGAGGATTTATAGAACATGTTCAATTTCAATAATGTACCACCTCATGTGATGCAACTACATTGTATGTAAGTGGAGTCCATCACCCTAACTTTACTCATCGAGATTATTATTGTCTTCTGCTACTCTCTAAGTTTTCCTGACCATGTTTATAGGTTCTTGCATGTACTATCAATTTCAAAATTGAAATGGTGGATAGGTGTTCTTTGCCCATTGAACATCCAACATAAACATGTTGCGATGGAAGAGCATTTTCCATACTTGAGCAACAAATTAATGTTGAAGGACAATTTGATATATATTGCACCATATTATAAGGGGTGAGACAACTCTAATTACTTCCTGACTATTGTTTGTATTTAATTTAGGAATTTGAGATGGTAGTGCATTGATGACAATTTTATTTTTTAGCAAACATTGGATGGGGGACATCATTTTTCTTCCTACTAACACGGTATTATGGTACAATCCCTTACATCAAAGGTCCCTGAAAACGTTTTCATTTGCAATTACAAAGATGATAACGGATCACTTAATTACTAACCGCAAAGCATTTCAATGGAAATGGATAAAAGGTTCAAATTTATTTATAATCATAGTTTGAATTTTTTATTTATTTCAATCATTACATAACAATCTGTTCTTACAACAATTTGTATGACCAAATAGCTTAAAACAAAAATGGGCCCCTTGGGAAAATGGTTACTATTGCATGCACTTGATGAAGTAATTGGTCTCGCAAGTGAAGGAAAATCAATTTGACCTACACAAGATATCCTAAGGTTCTTACTATTTCTATAAATAACATCAAGACTATGCTCAACCTTTTTATTCATCATCATATTACTCCATGCCTTAGTTTTTTCCTGACGAAAAACACCATACCCCATCAAGCTTTTGGAGGATGTACGTGAGAGTTGGGTGCTCTCTATATGATGGTATAGAATTTGAAGCATTTACTTAATCTATCTATGATATGAGGAATTAGGATTAGGTTAATTAGTTTGTGCACGCATGATGAGATTTCAAATGCATATATTTTCCAAAGTGTTTAACATCTCTTTTTTAATATTTTTGTTGGAAGAATGATAGATATATGTAGGTCTACATCATAAGGGTTTTAGATGACGGTTTACGGTTTTCATATGTAAATCCTTCAGTATGTATCCTATTTTTAGTCTAATGGATTTTTTTGTCCTCGCGAGCATCTAGATTCCTTTTTGTGATATTAATTTGTAGATAGCTCGAAATAATTTTGCAGTGTTTTACTGAAGGCCATTCGCAAGGATGGTATAAGATTGAAGGCCACGAGTCAAAATATGGTAGAAGATATAAGGGTCGAAAAAGGAAGACAAAGAACCAGATGATTTGTGTCCTGGAAGTTTGGACCGAGTTCTTATAATGATCCGAGAAGAATCAGCCTCCAATGATGGTATCATTGGATTCATATTATCAAGAGCTATAATATCGATTACAAGAATTCCAAAATTGTATCAGTGGTTCACCCGTAGAAACGCAAAGAAGTTGAAGAAAAGAGAGACCGACAAGCGTGCGCCCAAGACACAAGGGGGAAATACCCCTCAGCACCAAAATACGTGGCTAGCCCCTTGGAGGAAATTGTCCCCAAGGCTTTGTTAATTGTAATTTTACCATCTTTTTAGTAGTTTGTGGAATGATAACATAATTAGTTTATTTTGATAGTTGTGTTGTCTTTCAATTCATAATTTAAAAAACCAACCAAACCTCCCTCATTTTTACATGATTTCTTATATATCTAAATATTTATATGTCGTTGTGTGTCTGTGTGTATCCAGTTTAGTACTTACCCTTACATGTCTAAACCCTTAGGAAACTCCCTCTTCTTCGTGGATGACCCCGACTTTCCATTATCTACTTAGTTGTAGTTAGGAAACAATTAGGGCTTATAAATTGTATTTTTGAGAGTTAAGATGACCTCCCAAAATTTTGGTGTTGCTGCGGGCGGAGAAGCGTGCTTTTTAAAATGTTTGGGCATATTATGTGTGAATATGTGCTAATTGTGAATATTTGTTAGTTTGATTTTATTTGGTTGTTATTTTATCTTAGGTTGGCTTGGAGACGTATTGTTTGAGTTCTTGGTGTATGCTTTGTACTCAATCCTCTTCACAAGAACCCTTGCACTACGACCCATAGTTAGAGTTAAATTTGAAAAGGACTAGGAGGCTTTCTTTGGAATGTGTCAAAAACAACCCTCCTAGTTACCATTTTCCGGAACCTCCTACTTCTATGAATTATCCAGAGGAACATGAGAAACATGAAGGCGAGAACCTCAGAGAAGGACCTCAACACCCTCACCTTCAAGGTGGAGATGTCCCATTGAGGAAAATTCCATTGAGGGAGATTATGGCTCCCAATCTTCAGCAACAACCGATGTGCATCACTTATATGGCGGCTGGAGCTACCGGGCATTTTGAGCTTAAATCCGAATTGATACCC
>JAULKJ010133720.1:0-14999 GCA_032355405.1 Rubia balearica | reverse complement strand
GTTGAGTTGGAATTCGAAATATTTTAAACGAGGTGAATTCAAATTAGTGGTTGTTTGAGTTCAGCTCGACTCATTTATGGTCCTAAGTGTTGTATAATTAAAATGAAAGGACATGAAATGTACCCTATCCGGTAGCAGATTATAATATAATTTAAGCATGTGAATGAGTGACGGTCTATCTAATAACACAAAACTATTAGACTACTAATTTATACATGCGTTAAAGGATGTATGATTTGTGGATTATAATGACTTTTTATGTTAAATATACAGATGCATTTAATTGGGTAATTTTGGGTATTTATTGGGTATTTGTTGGTTCCCATTAAATTAACATTATTTGGGACCATTGAGATCAAAATTTCCCATTAACATAATCATTCCCATCTCGCCCAATCCCAAAAGATAATGGGTATTTAATACCCGATCCCATTAACTACCCATTTATTAATTTTCCATCTCATTTCTTCTCAATCCCACCCAATTGACACCTCTACTCCCAATAAGTGATACTCATTTTGTCCCAACTTAAATTATCCCTTGTTTTATGACACTATTATTTATCAAAGTTTGACTGCATATTTGAATATATATATATATAACAAATAATATTATCGCATGTGATATTGTTGAATTTGTCTCGATAAGTAGTTTCTAAAAAGAAACTTTTTTATTTGCCGTTATTATACGTAGTTAAACATATTAACAGTCAAACATGTGTCTCAAATGGTGTGCAACGATTGAGGGGTAATTTAAGTTGGGACGGAGGGAGTACATTTTTTTAATGAAAAGTAAAATAAATAGAGGAGATTGTATTGGAAGAGTAAAAAACACACTACATGACTAGATGAAAATAACCTAAATTTTGCCCCAAAAAAAGGAAGAAGTCATTGTTAAAAGATCAAACAAAAAATGATAGGGAGCCAATATTAATAAATCGGAGGAAATGCTTATTTTTGGTTTGTGGGTGAGTGTACCTTATTCATACTTCTAGTATGAAATTTTATACTCCCTCTGTCCTAGCTTAAGCTGCAGAGGGAGAAAGTGTGTCTCAAAATTTTGACCCCTGTCAAATGACTACAATGCCCTTTTATTATCTCCACTAGCAACACCCATCAGCCACCCACCAACCACCCATCAGACAACTTCAAACATCACCAACCACCACCAAGAACACAATCGAATCTTCAATTTACATTAAAAATAAACCCAGATCGTTTTCAAAATAAAAAAAGAACAAAATCTACATTCTTCGTCTTCACCTTCGCCAGACCGTCTTACAAACAGATCAAGAAAACAGAACAAAAACCCCAGGTCATCTTCACCTTCTCGTTGCCAAACTGATGTGAATCGTCATCTCATTACCTTCGCCTCTGCGTCGTCATCGTCTTCGCCATTCTCCGCGTCTTCATCGGCTTCGCCATCCTCTGCATCGTCACCAAAATCACCGTCCTCGCCTCTGATGTTGCCGTCCTCGCCTTGGTCATCAACATCCTCACCTTGGTCGTCAACATCCTCGCCTGCGCCTTTGCGTCATCAGCGTCTTCACCTCCGCCGTTGTTGTGCCGTGAATTTTGAAGGAGAGGGCGTTGAATTTTGCGGAGGACGGTGAAGGAGAGAACATTGAAGTTTGAAGGAGAGATCCATGCCGTGAATTTTGCTCTGATGAGATCTAAAATTGGGAGTTAGAAATGAATGGATATACAGTGCGTTTTGATGAGGGATAATAGGAATGAGGGATATAGTGCGTTTTGAGGGAGATTTGATTTTGGGGGTGCGGAAATGAACGGCGAAGAGGGATAATAGGTTAGGATTTTAATCTGGGCCAGTTGAGCCCAAATAAAGGAGGGTAGTATGGTCTTCTAACCATTAATGTTTGGTGTTATATTTCCAAATTTAGAAAGTGTGCAGCTTATGGTGGGACAAACTAAAAAGGAAAGTGTGCAGTTTAAGGTGGGACGGAGGGAGTATGATAGTAAATATTGTACTATGTGTTCCGTGGGATAAATCAGATTTTGTCATGTATATTTCACAAATTCTATACTTAGTATGGTGAAGATTTTTTATAGGAAGAAACGAAAAATAAAATACGAATATAAAATGTATACAATAGAAACAGACTAAGGATTTGAAATCTAACATTACAAATAACATATACTCCGTACATGCATAGATAAGAAAAAAAATTATGTTGAAATACAATAATGGAAATTTTTGAAATTTTAAAAATGTCTTTTTCCACAGTGCAGCTAACAGGTTATTATCAAGCATCAATACAAATAATTTGAAATAGACCAAATTGTTATTTTGTCACTAACATAGCATCTTTCGGTCTCCGAGAGCAAACTAAATTTTTTTAGTACCCCACAAATTCAAAGTAAAATTTTCGGTCTTCAAAACCAGGTTTCGTGTTTTTTGGTCCCTAACATAAACATCTTATACCATCTTTTGTTCCCTGAAAATCACCCGAAATCAGGTTTTAGGGATAAACATTTTCACTTTGAATTTGTGGGGTACTAGAAAAACGTGATTTTTCTCTCAAAAATCAAAAGATGGTAAAAGATAATATGTTGGAGAAAAAAAACAATCCATTCTTTGAAATATTCAAATAAATACTAAAACATCACTGTTATCATGGCTGTATTAGTGTAAGCAAAGGAAAATCTCTTAAGGGTGTATTATTCTAATTTCCTAAGCCAATGAAATATCTACTATTAGTGTAAAATTTGTATCTATCACATCTCCAATGTCGACTTTAATAAATTTGTGTACAATTGATGAAGAGAGACTTTGTCCAATGATCAAGTTTCATTTAATTGTCAAAATTCGTACAAATTAATCCGAACCAATTACTCAGACTCGGCCACGGTTTGACAAAGACATCACAACAAAAATGCTGCATTTCTACATCCATGCATTTATGATTTTACCTAAGTTATGCTTGTTGGTGAGGTATTATAATCTATGTATTTTTAATTTTTTTTCTTCTTTAATACAAAAATAATGTACATACACCTAAATTCTACTCCTCCGTCTCAGCATAATTAACCACTTTACTTTTTCACGGTCTTCAATGATTATATTTGACCGTCTATATCTCTAACTATATATATATACCAATTTCGCATAAAAAATTGATATTTAGAAAATATATGTTAAGATGAATTCAATAATATCTCACATGATATATTTATTATATATAGATTAATTTATATTTATGGTCAAAGTTTATCAAATTTAACTTTAAAAAGCAAAGTGGCCAATTCTGTTGGGATGAAAGAAGTATTGAACAATAAGGAAAACACTTCTTGATGATGGGGGATGGAAAATTGTCATAAATTAACATGAGTATTGGCATAATCTTGCCGTCAACATTTTCACTGACATTCAAAACCTCATTCACCACTATCGAAAGATAGTCCTCTCTCTTATGTAAACTTAGCAAGCCTCCAATGACATTTGCAGTTAGTGGTAGACCTTGACATCTCCTCAAAATTTGCTCTCTATGAAATTGTGTATGCGCTAAAAGTCAAACTAATACTGTAGAGAATTTTACCAGCTAACATTGCCACCATCACAAGGGTTGGACCCTGAAGTTCCACTCATGGGAGCTTTATCAAATTAACGATTTTTCATCTTAAGCATGAATAGATATATGGACCGAGAAAATCATCCGTGCCGGAAGGTGTCGGAAGGTGCCTGACCTTAGTAATCCATCATAGTTTTTCGCAAGCCTCGGTCCTCTTAGTTTCCTCAATGTAGGATTGCCTGAATTTAAAATTACGAGGCAGTTGATAAAATTTATTGAGATTATAGTGGAATATTTTAAGAATTAGAATTATTTAGGACTAAAATTAAATAGTTGAAAACATTTCCTTAATGCAGGTCCAAAACTTCTAAACGCAGGTAATAGGGATAATATAGTAAATTTTTCATTGAGTTTACCTGCATTTAGGAATTCTTAACCCGTATTTATATTTGGCCATAAATAAACACGAATAACATGTTGAATCTATAATCTATAACTAAAACAACAAGTTTTTAGTCAGGTGACACATTCAAACTTTGTCAAGTCACATTGCCATGTCAGTTTTGCTCAAAATAATAATTCTGTAATTCATTTTGATTTGAAAAAATTGCAGCAATGATGCTCACTTTTTGGTGAAATTACAGGTTATGTACCCACTTTTACGAATTGTTCTTAAAACGTTCCCAAATTTAAGTCAATTGTTTTTATTCTGTTCTTTTACCTTATAACAACCGGTTAATTCAAGTCAAAGCTCCAGTCAAAGGTCAATACGGTGAAAATTATAAATTTATCTTATTTAAGGACCCTTTTGCAAGTTTTCACTAATAAGTGTATTTGGAAGGGACTTGATGTGCAATTAAACATAAGGGTAAAATTTTAAACTCTACATACGAATTAATGTTGCTCACTTCAAAAAGATTCACGATGACGGTGGCTTGCTCTGGGCTTGTCTTCGGCGGAGGACTTGGATTTTACTCTGGCTGTGTCGCGTGGCTCTGGGTTTTAATCCGGCAGTGGTTCTTTCTTTCGATTTCAAGAAGGCATCCTTTTTCGTTCTTGAACTGGAAATTGGCCATGGCCGCTGACCCCTTCTGTTCGACTGCTACAAGTGAGTGGAAATAATAATTGTTTGAAATTGGCCATGGCCATGGCCGCTGACCCCTCCTTTTGAGCATTTTAGGGTTGTTTCATTGCTGAGTTTCACTGTTAAAAGTTGTGTTTGTGTGGTTTCTGGTTTTAGTTGTGATTATAGTCGGTCACTTGATGCTTTAGTGGTCAATAATAATGATAATAGAAGCTGAATCATGCTTACTAATAATATTACAGTGTTGAAGGAATTGACCAATGCGAGCTTGTCTTTTTCTTATTGTAATATTTCTGATATCTTATTAGGGTTTTTTTATTGTTGATTTTAAACGTTAAGTGGGGTGGTGTTTAGGTTCATCCATGGGAACTATAATGGGAGTGGTTTTAGTGTAGGCCTGAATTGGAATCAAAACCAAGGGGAAAGACGGGTTTGTCATTTTCTCTTGTTTTTTATATTTAACTCGGATGTGAGGGAGCCTAATACATCTACCATATGTTCATAGACCCTTATTCCATAGTTTACTACTTTTTGCAACAATGCATTTATTTTTACTTTTTTCATGTTCTTAGTCACTTTTTGCAACATTTGCTACGATTAGTCATAAGTATTGAGAGACTTGCAATATTTTTATAGCACCAGCTATGTGTTTTAATTTATTTATTATTTTAATTTTGAAGCTATGTTTCTACGTATATAGTATGGTAACAGTTTTAGTAAAGTGATTTGATAAAGTTATATTTTTTATATTACATTCATTCCCCGTTTTAGGATATAAGTGTTTTTTAGTTCGAATTGTGTTATTTAGCCATAATACTCTGTAAGCTCTTTGGATGCTTTCTTGTGTTGGCATGGTTACCATTTAAAGCCTACTCAAACATCATACTATAATAAAATTAGTAGTACTATAAAGTTTAATTTATGTTTAATTTATTAGATTATTATGATATAAAAATTAGATTAAGCTGTAAATGCAACTTGCTTACAGTATGTTTTTTCTTTGGTGAAGTTGTAAATGCTTCTTGTGAGGTAGACAAGGGCTATGAGATGGAGAAACCTGATTCTAAGTCGAATGATGAAGTTGACGATGAAAATAAGGACTGATGCGGTGATGAAAGTAACTATGGAGTTGATTCTACAAGTGTGGATGAAGATAATGACCATGAAACTCATGAAAGTGGTGCAGAAACCAAGCTTGGTACTGAAGCTAGAGGCATAGATAATTTTAGAACGTTTTGGATTATTTTGTTGTTTGACGGCTGTAATTTAAGCTAGAACAATCATCCTCTTACACGTATGTAACATGAGAGGATTAAAATAGCTTTTGTTAGTGGACTAGTTTTGTAAACATTTCTAAAATATGCACACTCAAACTAGCATATTCACTACTGTCCATTCTACTTTTTTTGTATGTTCTTCATTGCCCTGCAATCTGTTTTCGTGTCTAAGTCATAGGGTGAGTTAATCAATACTGGTTTTCTGTAGTATTTTCATTAAAAATGATGGTGCTAGTCAATCTATTATGTTCTAAATTTTGGTACGCATGTGGAACATTCAAGAAAAATATTTAGCTTTTAGATTATATTTTTGGTTTGTTAAACACACTGGTTCCATTCGTACATGAATGTATTGTTCCAAATTATTGTGAAAAGAAGCCTTAAAATTTAATAAAAATCTATTAAATGTCTTCCTAATGTGATCTTCTTAGACTTGAATTATATTTCAAACTCGAAGCAAGGTAAAAAGTTTAATATACAGTGAGAAAAATTAGCCGTTGATACTACTCATACTTCTATGGAATAAAACCTTCATCAGTATGATTCCATATGCATTTTGGTGGAAAATAATTTACATCTCTCCAAATGTAGGGAAGATGATTTCTCCAAAGGTATGGTTACATAATGCATTGATATATTGTTATATGCCACATTCATGTTGTTGGAATGGACCACTCATTTAATAAACAATAACTTTCATTTTAAACTAAGCACCATAGATAAGCCCTTCAAAGCCAGTACTATATCCTCTCCTTCCAATCACAAATGCATCACTCAAGTTTTGAGTTGTAGACAGCAAGTGAGAAGCGGCAGATCATTATGAGAATTCTTTTTTTCAAATCATCCACAAGTAATAAACAACAGTATTCACAATCAAAATTGTAATTGATCACAAATTAATACTAGATTTCTGTTGTTGCTGAGGAGCAACCACCGAAGAGAAACTCGCCATCAGAGACAAACCTACAACCACCCACTGGGAATAAATGAAGCATCACCAAAGACATATTTGAAGCTACCAACATGAATATACGAAGTCATCGATAGAGACAAACCCACAACCACCCGCCGAGAATAAATGAAGTCATTTCCAAAGAGAATTCTGCAGCCACCCGCTGAGAATAAACGAAGTCATCACCAAAGAGAAATCCACATCCACAACGGTGAATAAATTAAACCACCATCGTAGATAAACCTATAACCACCCACCGGGGAAGACCCAAATCCACCGCTGCCCTGAACATGCGAAGCCACCGCTGGAGAATAACTAAAGCCACCACCAGAGATAAACCCACTTAAAACACCCTCTTCTTGAAATAAAAAGAAAGAGCCACCGAAGGACCCAGAGCCAAGCAACACAGTCGGCGACAGACCCAGAGTAAAATCCAAGTCCACCGCCGAAGACAAGCCCACGGAAACCCACCGTCATCGTGATTTTTTGAAGTGAGCAACAGTGATTCGTATGTTGGGTTTAAAACTTTACCCTTATGTTTTTAAATTTATGTTTAATTGCACATAAAATCCCTTCCAAATACACTTATTAGTGAAAGCTTGCAAAAGTGTTCTTAAATAAGATGAATTTATCATTTTCACCATGTTGACCTTTTACTGGAGATTTGACTTGAATTAACCAACTGTTAGAAGGTAAAGGAACAAAATCAGAACAATTGACTTAAATTTGGGAATGTTTTAAGAACAATTCGTAAAAGTGGGAATGAAACCTGTAAATTTGACAAAAAGTGGGCACCATTTATGTCATTTTCTCATTTGGATATCTTCAATGTATCAGTATTAGTTTGAGTATTTTTTGAAAACTAGAAAGATTGAAAATTAATGTAGCCATAATTTTCTCCATACTTGAAATTGAAAATTGTCGTCCCCCTGCTTCCTTATACTTCATTTGTTCGTTTCTTTTCCTCTATTTCTCCAAATAATTTGCTGCTCATAAATTTTCTTTTCCTATTGATTACATGAAACTGGTGAGGGAGCAACTGGGCAAAGGTATCAGATACTTAAGAAAGAAGGGAATAGTTGTTTTTAAAAGGTAAATATTTTTATCTTAATTTTATGGATTGTTCTTTGTTCCCAGAGAGAAATAGCACATATTTGGCACTTTTCACTAAAAGTTCTCTGATTCTCACTTCTCTATATGTTGCATTTGATTTCCAGATGCAAGATGTTGTAAGCCATGTGTGTGGGAATTTTTGTGTTTTCGTATAATCTATTCTTAGCTTTTATGGTGGAATACAAGGTGTTTGAAATTTTGTCTGAAGGGGTTTGTAGGAGTTTCCTAGGTTTATGGAATTACGAAGAATATTACTGCATATACCCTCACTGCAAAACTGATGTTTGACTTCCTTGACGATCACAGGTAAACAATGACTTGATGAGTTTGATAGAGCAGTTCAACGCAAGATCGAGGAAAAAAATGAAGCTCAGGAGCTTGCTGATGAAGCTGAGGATACTGATGATAAGGCAGGTGTTGCTGTAGAAGGGCTGATTAGAAATACTTAGTGAGGTGAGGATATTGATGAAGGCACAAAGTCGATTACCATCTACCGGATAAGTTCTTCAAGATTTTTGCCTTCTCTTCTCTGAGGTGAATCTTTTTTCCCATTGTATCCCCTTCTATGTACATTTCAATCACTATCCCTCACTTCAATTCTCCATACTTTTAATTCATTCATTCATTGCTTTGGTTTGTGGGTTTAGGTTCTTTTGCTACTACCCCAACTCGACTTGTATGTTCTTCGTGCAATTTCTCATATTCCCAATGTTTTAGCTCTGTGTATTTATTTATTGTTTCTAAAATTCATTTTAGTGGTTATGGTGCAGATAAAGGGGGTTGGGGAAGATGTTATACTACAATATTTTAGTTTTAAGGACGAAGAAGGCGATCCTACTAATCAAGATTCTAATATGTAATTTTTTAAAAAAAATTTAATATCTGACTTTGTTTTGGAGTGATCTAATCAAGTGGAAAAATATGCTTGGTAGTTAACTTGCAGCGTTATTAACGACAGAGAGGTAACAAAACTACCTGATGAGACTCAAAATTAAGGAAACTGGATCAAAGGTGCGTATACAGCTAATTTCTTTAATCTTATTATAAATAGAGAATAAATGTTGCTTTTTTATCCTGATATTTTATATCTCTATTTATTTTGTATCATGATATCATATATGGATCAGCTCTAAAGTTCTTAGTTTGCAAGCTCTAGAAGGAAAGCGTAGATGCAACGATCTATATTTTTAATATCCTTATATTAGGTAAATAAAGTTGAATTTGATTTTTTATTTTTATGAATTTAAACAAGAGGCTATCAAATTGCAACATAGAGCTTCAGATCAAATGCGATTCATTTCTAATCCAATCGGCAGTAGGATTATGTTTAGTTAAATGAGTTTTAGCCTCTTTGCTATATAAGTGCAAATATCTCAATGTAGTGTTATTGTGCCATTATATAATATTTAAGGGTTATAAGAGTAATGATTTCATGTCACTGGTAACCTTGTGAAAGTTTTGGCTACACGTATTGATGGTAGGATTGATTGCCAGACATGAATGAGTGGTGTCATTATATTTTTCAATTACTTTTACAGTGGTGATTATTGATGATTCTGTACAGAGACTCTATGTCATAATCTATGAGTATCTGGTGCCATTTGATGCTTCCTACGTGAGTTACTCTGAGATTTTATTTGTAGCAAAAGGATGAAGGGAGAAGAAAGCTAAAGAAGAAGAAACCAGAAGAAAAGAAATGCATGAGGTTGTTGTATCCATCTTGAAGAAAGTATATTTTAATATGTACTAAGAGTTTTGTCAATTATTCTTCCCAGTTAGTAACTGCTTTTGACTGAAGAGAGCTTATTCTTAATTTTGTACTTCTTTAACCGCGGGCAACCTTATCTTATATACTTAAACAACTGAAGTATGTTTTGATTTGAATGATTGTTAGACCCATGCAACATCTTGAGTTACACTCGCTTACTTTCCTTTTTTTACACAATATCTTGATGTTTTGGCTTCATTCGTATGTATATATAGCCACTTGACTCAACTCCACCCTCTCAACGGTTAAAGATTTTTTTCTGGAATCTCCTCTTAACAAGCAATAACGTGTTTTGGAGTTCTTCCTAACGTTTTTGTGAGTATTAATCAAGGCTAAAGGTGATCTGCACCTAAAAGAATGTGTTGACCAATGCATTTAGCACATTTATTAGTATGTTTTGGATGGTTAATTGCTAGGTTTAGTTAGATTAACATCACAAGGGGTTTATGTAGCCTTTGTTGTTTTTATTGTCTAAATCCTTATTTTTATAGATTTATTTAGACCTAGTCAATTCTATGTCCGTTCGAGCACTAGATCCTATTTTGTGAGCTTCATTATAGATCGCTCATAAGCACTTCAGAGTAGAAGGTCATTCGAAAGGATAGCAGTATACTGAAAGCCTCGTGGTAGAAGATGGAAATGCACCAAGGAGAAAAGGAGTTGAAGCCTGGAAGAGTTAGAAGATTGGCACGGCTGTGTTATATTGCATGGCCACGTGTTAATCAATGGTGCGGTGCTTAAGTAATTGTACGGGCTTTAATGTATTACAAGGCCAATGCAGTTAAATCAGCTCGTGCGAATAAGTATAAAGAACAAGTCGTGCCATATTGCATGGCCCATGCCCCTTGAAGTTCAAGATCCGAATACTAGCCCATGTCCCATAGTGAAATGCACAGCCCCACCATCAGTTTGCCAAGAAATCAACTCCCAACTTGCGGCCAGCAAAGTATTGCACGGGCCGTGCAGTTTAAATGCTTAGAAGATCCTTCCAGTCGAGGCCTGCGATGTATTGCACGGGCTATGTAGTTCATATTCCTAGAAGATGTTCCCAGTCAGTGGCCCGTGAGGAAATGCACGGTTGTGCCACTCAGTTGTAAGAAAACATGCAACCAGCCGACGACCAGTGCAAGTTTGCATGGGCCGTGTGCTATTGCACGACCCATGAGCTATTGCATGGCCATGCTGGCGGCTAACTAGGATTTCTTGCTATTTTGGGACTTTTAAAGCCCATTTCCTATATACTATATAAAGGGACCTATGTCTACTAAAGTTTAAGTTTGGATAGTTTATTTTTCATTCTCCTAGTTTTTATAAGAGTAGATAGAGAGAAAGGGAATAACCCTTCTTTCTTAGTTTAATCTTCCTAGTTTTGCCCAAGGGAATTGAATCCAATGGAAAATTGGGTTCAATGCCTGGGGAGTAGTTATTTTACTTGGGGATTTAAATTTGGATTCATGATTTGGTAGGTATTTTGTGAGATTCTAAATCATCATATCCTTTTATGTTATGAATATCATATAGACTTATTCTTTAAATTCTTGCTAAATACATGTTATATATTCTTAGATTGGCATACACCGTAGTTTATTTTTCATGCAATGGCGCTAGGCTTGTGTCCCCTTGGGAGTGTCCACTAGGGTGATAGGGGGATATGAGAACCCTCAGGTGCATAGGTGTATGAGTGTACGCCGTGAGCACCATTTCGATAACCGTACGATAGCCTGACTGGAAAGTGTACACCTTTATGATATATTTCAGTGAGGAAGTTCATGATGTAGTTGTTGATTGAGGGAAAATATGAAGTGACAAGGAAGCGAGACCTTCCATCTGGAGATGTCCTTGCCAAATTCAATCTTGTTATCTTTTGTGAACACCTTTATGATTCTTCCGAAGGATCTCTTAAGCCAGTATCGTCATGTAGCCATGCATTTTAAGATTAAAATAAATCTTGATGCAGTTAAAAGGATTAAAATAAATCCTAATCCTAATTGCGGATTTGTCGTGGATATATTTGAACTATGTTGTCATTGGTAAGGAATGGCTCAAGGTTACCGAGCATGATCTCACAAAAGGAAATTTTGAAATGGGAAATTCAGAAATGAATCATGATATCGAGGCTACCATTGATCATAATGAACATGATCACAAAATGAATTTTTTTGAAGTGGTGAATATTGATTTCAATTTACTTTTAGGAGAATTGTATATCTACATCGAACAGCTATATATAATGTGAATTGTTCAAATATTTATTTTTCCATAAATATTTCTTTAAATTCTTTTATTTTTTCCATAATATTTATGTAAATTATCATATACATAAAATGAAAATTTATCCCGCATTCAAAATATAAAATATATTTATATTATAATATAATAGTTATTGATTTGTTATAATTATATTTTCATGTTTATATTATTATATTTTTAATAGTTAGTTGTATACAAAATTTATATTCTATATTTTTTTATGAAAATGATTTGTATTTAAAATCTAAATCCAAAAAACACCTCATTTGAGTCTTTTACTCTAGAGCCATTACAAGTCAATAATAAATCTATCTAAAACATTTACAGCCCAAGAATAAAACCCTTTTAAACCCTTCCGTTGGACCAACTTTAGATCCATTCATCCATCTTTTAACTCCAATGTCCAAAACCTTTCTCTCCACCGACTTACTCCCTTCTTTCTATTTTGGCTTTCATATTTTTCTTCTTCCATTAGCCACTTCATCTCCTTGTTCAGCATTAACTTGCATCTTCTTTGATCCCTCCAGCCACATTCCGAATTAACTTGAGTGACAATAGCTAGCACATCAGATTTTCACTCCTATAATGTTCTTCTATTCCTATAAAGTACAGTGCAATTACTGTTTTCATTAGTTTTTCTATTTGTTCCTCTTTTCTTGCTGATAAATTAATATCTACAATTCCCTATGATTTTTGCACATTCTCATATACAATTTACTGAAGATTTCAACCATAAAGCACACTCCATAAAACAAATGATGGGCAGACTCCTACTTCTGATAACACATGTAGCAAGTTGACTGTGAATTAGTTATGCCAAATTGATGCAGCCAATCTGCAGTTGCCAACATACCATTCAAAAGCATCCATACAAAAAATCCTTGTTTAGATGGATTAGTTTATGCCAAACTATCACAGTTTTGGCTTTAACTTCATCTCCACCTTTCAACAGATTATACACATCAACAATTCTTAATTTCCCCTTTGAATCACAACATTTCATCATATCATCCTTCACATTTTCCCCCATTCTTAAAAGAATGTTCCAAGACCAACTTTGTGATGTTGATTTCGTTTATTCACTGAACTTTCTCCCCTTCAAATAATATGTTTGTAACCACTGTATCCATAATATATCCTCCATCCTGTCAATATCCCAGACATGCTTACAAAGGGTTGTTAAGTTCCAGATGGTTGGGTCTTTGATTCCCATGCCTCCTCTTGTTTTTAAAAGACAGATTGCACTCCATGATACTGCACTGAACCCCCTTTCATTTTCGTCTCCATCTCACAAATAACAGCTGAATTTTTTTACAATCTTGTTATTTATACTCTCAGGATCCTCATTATATCACCCCAATATCCAGTAATGCTGAGCAAAACTGAGTTAATTGGTTGTAGTTTTCCAGCATGTGACAGGTTTTTTGAACCCGAACTCTTCATTCTTCCTCTGACTTTCTCCAGCAAATTCTCACAATCAACTTTGTCCCACTTTACTGTAGATAGAGACAGCCCTAAGAACTTCATTGGAAATTAACTTCTTTTTACTTTCAATAGGGATGCTAGTATGGACTTTTTAGCTTCTTCCATCCTATAAAATATCACCTTTGATTTACCTGTATTTACTCCTAGCCCTACTCTTTCCTGAAACTCTTTCAAACATTGATGTACTCCTTCCATAGATTTTTTGTTCTCCCCACAGAACAATATTAAGTCATCGGCAAATAGTTGAGTGAACTCTTGATTTTCCACTCCTTAGTTGACATTCAATCATTTTTTGCTCATAAGCCTTATTCAATAATCTGAACATATACTCCATACATATTACAAATAAAAATAGAGACATGGGATCCCCTTGTTTCACCCCTTTCCATGCAAGAAAAGATTCTGAGTGTCTACTATTTACAACCAAAAAGAAGGAAGCACTTTTAACACATATTCCAATCCACTCCACCAGTAATAAGGAAATTTCACCATTATATTTTGTATATACAAAATACATTATATTATTTTTATTTAAATATATAATTTGGTATTACTTATACACCGTATTGCTTAAATTATACACTAAACTTTATAGCAAAATTTTGGAAAAAACCATCTTTTCATAGGCATTTGAAAAGGTGGGGTTGAATTAGAATTATAGAAAGGTAAAGGTTTTTTGTTGCAATATTAAAATTTATTATGCGACGTGCAGTAGTTAAAAGTTAATGACCTAATTAATACAACCCAAAAATTTTATCTTAATTTCTTCTAGTTTGCAGTTTAAACCTTGGTCATTCCATGACTTATGGAAAAATCATCTTTCAAGAGACAGACTCAAAATTTAAAGTTGGTTAACACATTTTAAAAATTAAATTAGTATTTTTTACATGTTATATGTTATCTTATACCCGTATTTATAACTAAGAAGACTTTTGCTTCTTTTTTTCTGGACACACATCTTTATAACTTTAATTAAATATTTATTGATTCATTATCAACATATATTTCATATTCTTGTCATTAAATTTTAGGTTAAATAAAATTATAACCTTGATATCAACGTCCCAGACAAGTCACCCTTGTTTGATGACGTATGTGAAGGAAGGGCTCCATGTTTTCCTTATGAAGTTAATGGTCGTAGCTACGATCAAGGGTACTATCTTATAGATGGAATCTATCCAAAGTGGGTAACATTCACGTCCGCATATATGACTCTGGATGACCCCAAGAAATAACTTTTCAAAAAGCATCAAGAGAGCAACCGAAAAGACGTCGAACATGTTTTTCGTATTTTACAAGACCGGTTCTCCGTGATCCGTAACCCAGAAAGATACTGGAATGTAGAAACGCTAGGAGATACTATGATAGCTTGTATCTTACTGCAGAACATGATAGTCGAAAATGAAAGGGATACATATGGCTTGCAGGTTGATCCAGGTGATTATGACCAAATTGACGATCCTCCTTGGCATTACAACGCAGAGCGGCATGCTAATCTACCGACTTTTAGGCAAAATTGAAGGGCAGTGCACAACAGAAGT
>JAULKJ010133295.1:0-15002 GCA_032355405.1 Rubia balearica | reverse complement strand
GCGATAAGAGCGACAAAGTTACTCTTAACCCTAATAATAGAATTCCAAGGTAAAATAGGATATTCCAAGCATAAAAGCATGTCAAAATAACATCAAAAGATACTAAAATCATCGTATAATATGGACACATCAGTTGTTTCATTATTCTTTGGACCTAGGTTCAGTTACCTCAACCAGCCTGTTGGCTTGGGGATGTGCATCTGATATGAATTTTTATGTTATGCGTGACTCATTACACCAACTCTGTAGGTAATATTCTTCCATGCGAATGATATGGATGCCCGTGCAGTGATTTTTCTCAGTGTTTTAACTTCTGTCAACTTCGTGAAATAGTCAATAACGACTATCGGGAACTTCAATCCTCCAGTTTCTTTCAGGAAAGAAGCCACAATGCCAACCCTCCATTTCTCAAATGGCTAGGATCTGTATACCACTGTCAACTTATAATGTGGCTTCTTTACACTATTGCATTTATTTGACAACTGTTGCACTTTTAGACGATGTTATATGGGTCTTCCTAAACTGTTGACCAGTAGTATCATTAATGCATTATCTTCTTTTGCCAAAATTTTGGTAGTTTGGTGTGCGCCACACGACCTTTCATACATCTCTTGAATGATTTGCGAACCCCTACACACCTTAACCAAGGTGTCAAGAATTCTCCCGTGTACTCACTTTGTTCTTGTCTATTGGGAGGACTCCATGCTACAAATACTGGATTGTTGGTGTCCTCTATCCTAGCTCATCGTCCTGGATTTTTCCCATAGTTGTGAATGTCATACTTCTAACGGGAACTAGCTTCATGACCATATCATTTTGATGTTGTAGACTACTGTACCCCAATGTTTCTAAATTACTTAGTGCACCCGCCATGGTGTTCTTCGCTTGTGATACATGAGTAATCATGAAGTGGTCGAACATCCTGATAAATTGCCTTGTCTTTTTCAAGTACTTGTTTGGTTAATTTTTCCTGACCATGTAATCCCCTAACACTTGCGAGTCACTATGTACGTGGTTCTCTTGATACCCATTCACATAGTTAGATCTAGTTCACTAATGAGAACTTTATACTCCGAATCATTATCGGGAGGGGGGGAGCTCAAATCGTAGAGCATACTTTTATTCTTACCCTTCTAGGCTAATGAGCAAAAGTCCTTACCCACATTTTTTTACAAGCAGCTCTGCCTCCGAAAAGGGTCAACATAACTATTTTGAGCTTCACTATCCCTTTGGCCTTTGAACTTCCAACTTATCCTGATCGTGCACTTGAGTAATTTCTTCTAATGTCATTTCTCCAATAAATCAATCAGGGATTAACCCTTGATAAATGTCCACTCAAATTGCACTTCATGCTCACCAAATTCAATCGCCCATTTCATCAACTTGCTTAATGCTTAAGGTTTGTGGAGGATTTACTTAATGGTTTGATCTGTGTATACTATGATTGTACGTCATTGGAAGTGAATTTGCAACCTTCTCATTGAGTATATTAATTCCAACATTAGTTTCTAATGGTTGAGTACCATTTCTCTGCACCTCGCAAGTTATGGCTTATGTAGTATATCAGGATTTACCTATATTTGTCTTTGCGGACCACAAACAAACTTATTGTATAATTCGACACTGCTAGGTACAAATGCAGTGGTGTGGATTTCCTTGGGGGTGCCAACAGTGGTAGCCTTTGCAACTCATTCTTCAATTTGTCATATTTCTTCTGACAATCATCAGCACAACAAAATTTATTAGCTCTGTGTAAGATGTCAAAGAAAGGTTGTGTTTTTCACTGATTTTAAAAACTAAGCGACTTAACGTAGCTAACAACCCTTTAAATTCTTGCAAATTTTTAATTGAGCAATGTGGTGGAAATTTTTGTATTGCTCATATTTTTTTAAGATTGGCCTCGATTTCTCTTGAGAACACCTTGTATCCTCAAAATTTCCCCACTCCTACCTCAATGGTGCACTTCTTTGTATTTAGTTTCATCCTAATTGCCTAAATGGTGATTAGGGTCTCGTCCAGTTCGTTTGTAAATTGCCGTACAATTTTGCTTTTAACTACCATATCTTCTATACATATATTTATGTTTTGGCCTTTTGGTATCCAAAAGACTTATATATAGTTTGTTGGCACATTCCTCTTGCGTTCTTAAGGCCAAAGGGAATTTTTATAAAGCAAAATGCTTTGAAACTCGTTATGAAGGTTGTTTTCTTTGCGTTCTCTAAATTCATCAACATTTGATGATATCTTTTGTACGTATCTAGAAAGGTTATGCCTTCATAGCCTAAGATCGCTTCTACCAGATGGTCGATCTTTGGCAATGGGTAGCAATCTTTAGGGAAATACTTATTCACACATTCTCTATCATGCTTTAGCTTTCCTAACCATAACTGGGTTAGCCAGCTAAGTTGGATAAACCACTTCTTGTTATATGTCAGCTTGTACGAGGGTTTGCACTTTTTGCTTGATCTAATGCATTTTGTCATGAGCGAAGCTCTTTTGTCTCATAGATTTCACTAATGGGTTGTTGTTGAATGAATGTGTCGCGATGTTGGGGTTGACCCCCCTCCATCTCTTGTACGGACCAGATGAACAAATCCATTTATTGTTATAACATTTCGATGATCTCTTACTTGATGTGCGGGTGCAGGAGCTTGCAAAATTTGATTTCTGGAGTATGATATTCGTCATTGAAATCGATGAGCTTGACCTCTTCTCCAAGAAAAACTTTTCTTGTTCACTATCTAGTGGCTACTCCGTATTAATTGTGTGGATCACCGGCTGATTTGTTTCTTTGTCACTAGCTTTATTGCTCTGGCCATGTATTGTTAGATTGATTTCTAATTCTCTCTTACCGTTGTGACTCCCGCTAGTGTGGGGAATTTAATAACCAAGTGGTATGGGGAAAATTTTTCTTTCGTAGCATTCATCCATGACCTACTGGTGATGGTGCTAAAAGGGTTGGAGGCATCCATCACCACAAAATTGCACAAGATCATGCTGTTTTAATATCCTAACCGATGGAGACCAATAACTATATATTTCCCAGAGGTGTTTCATATTTCCAAGTAAATCCCACCAATGGGTTGTTGAATTCTTGAAATCTATTAGCTTGAAGCATAATTTTTTGAAGCTATCCACAAATTGTATCTTTACTACACTACTGTTATCGAAGAAGACTCTGTGCATGGTGAAATTCCTTATCTTGGATTTTATGAGAAATGGATCATTGTGTAGCAATGCATTTGGAACAACCTCATGTTCATTGAACGTAATTGTTTCATCCATGCGAATGCTTTTGTTTGTTGGATTTTTAGGAGACATTTACCTCGCCCTTGATTTCCAAGCATTGCCGGACATTAATATTGTCAACATATGTTGGATATGATTACTTTATCTATGATTCTATCCATTGTGTTTATTTCTTGCTATATTCCTGCCGTCAACTTTTGATTCTGCAACTGTGTGACATTTGTCTTTTTTCCACGGCATAGTTAATCAACTTTGCTTACTGCAAGTTATGTTTGGGAGTGAACTCTTCTCCTCGCTTGTATTGAGTCAACCACCATTAGTGAGGAAGATTCTCATTAGCAATGTATGTATATCGTATTGCTTGTTGCCACACCTTTTCCTATAGACAAGAGAAGGTTTTTCTCATGTCTGTTTCCCCCTTGCAAAGCTTCCAGTTGTTCTCTTATTCTATTCGAATGAAAATTTCCACCAAATTCTGGAGGTATCTTTGATTTCCAGTGTGTCAGCGGTAAGCTTTTTGTAAAATTCCATTGATCACCTTTCGTTCATGAAAGCCCCTGAGGAAATTTGATATTTTAGGTCACGAACTTGCAAGCTTTTTGAAACGAAGCAATCGTTGTACTTTGTCATGCTTCCCTAGTTCCATTCTATTGCAAAACATTCATCAGGTTTGCGATTATTTCCGTGATTTTTTATAGTAAAATATTCCTAGGAATCGATATGAAAGTTGGGCCCAGGTTTGGATGCTCCTTATTGGCAAGTAATTATTCCATGTGGTCGAGATTCCTACAGGCAGATAGGAAAGATATTCCATACAAGTTGGATTGGTGCACCACATAATCCAATGTTGTTGCTGTAAAAGTGTAGGGACTCCTTTTGGTCCTTCATCCCATCGTATATTTTCACATGGTGGCAGGGGTAACTTAAAATCTTTTGGCATCTCAAAATTTTATAGGTTTTCTGCCAGTGGAGAGTGCTCTAATACTTCTTCCACTCTGACGCTCTCAGATTTCTCGACACATGTTGGTTCTTCTTACGCTCAGTTTCTCGATAAGGCTTGGTTTCTTGTTCTTGCCTGTTTTATTGTTTGGCTTTCGTTGCAGTGATGAATTGCATGTAGACCTGCTCCCTATTAACTTCTAGAAATGTAGCAAAGACTCATTTCTTCTTCTCGTGCTCAATGTTAGAGACTATCATTGCTCTTCATCTTCCCCCCGAATGAATTCTTATTCGGGGTCATTATCTCTAGGCTGTCTTTGGCTCGGTATACATTCCAGATATGGTTTTCCCTGTGTCCGGCTATGGCCACTCCTAGTAACTACCATAACTTAAATAGAATGACTCATTGTAGGCAAAATGATTCAAGTGTTTCACCCAATTCGATATTCCTCTTAACTTAATTGTCTGGACTGAAATGTACGTGGGTTTTATGTACACCATAAACCTTGTAAAAAAAATTCTACGCCAGTTAAAAGTTTCAATGATAACAAATTAACCTCGTCAATCTAGTGTTTATGGATAAATTAAGATTAATGTTAAATAATAAGTAGATAAAACTGATTGCCCAAGTGACCTTTGTACTAGCTCGATACTATTTCAAACTCCACACTTTGACTTTTAACAGTTGAGTAAAAAAAATTTAATCCTTGATATCTTTCATTAAATATAATTTAACCTTGTGAAAGGTTGATATTTTAAAAATATATATTATAGCGAATCTAATAAGGCATCACTTAATAGTATTTATACTTGAGTCCGTCTTTTGAAAGACTGTCTCATGGTGAGATTAGGAACTAGAGGGAAAATAAGGAAAGGGAAAACCAAATTTGGGGGGAATTTAACAAATAAAATCAGCTCAGGGTCCGTTACATAAGGAACACAAAAAAAGAGGGACCTCATAACAATTACCACAAATTTATCGCAAAAACCCCTTCCAGATTGAAGGCGCGATGACAAAAAACATGCCTTCTCCCAAAACTCTCCAAACACGGTCAATTAAACATCACTTTATCAACCAAAATCTTTCACAAACACCAAATCCTCCAACGTTGTTCATCATCAACAATCAACCGCGACAAATTTGAAGAAAAACGTTGATCGACATCAACAAAGCATCAATCAAGTAATCCATAACTACAATTAGGTATTATATTAACATCAATCATCTCAGATCTGTGAATCAAATCAATTTTGAAAATTACAGATTCAAAGCTTGTATTATGACTGAAGAAGGTGATTTCTATATCGAAAATCAATTAGCAATCATATAGAAGATGCAACAACATAGTCAAACACATACAAATTGAATCGAATGTCAATGATGAACAGTTTGTACCTGTTTCAAAAGGTACGTTGTTGATCTTTCAATAATCGATTATGAGCTTTCAGTTTGTTGATTTGAAGATCAGCAAACGGTGTTTAAAAAGGCTGATTTGTAAGATTGATTTTCCAAACATGTTGCTGATTAGTCTCAGCAACATCCTATCAGTTTGATGAAAGTTTCATTTAAAACTCCCTAGCTTTCACATGTTGGAATTTACGTTATGAGCAGTTATTTTAAAGTTTTAAACACTATAGTTGAGTCTCTTGCACATTATGAAAAAAACTGTTTGTAGCGAAGATCTGATTTATAGCAATGTTGTTCATGAAAATTAGCATGATGGTTTAACTATATAGCATGATGGTAGAAATTGACTAAGTATGACTAGGATTACAATTTGCAGCAACACATAATGTGATGTTACTTCTGTCATGTTTGATGTTACAAACATATATATATATATTATAATGCTTTTAACCGTACAACATTATGTCGAAAATTCACTAACCCTTTTAAGGATTACATATTGCAACATCACAAAATTTTGTTTTCAAATTGCTAGAATATGATGTTGCCCCAATACTATTAGATGTTATAAATTTTATGTCATGATGTTTCAATAGCTACATAAATTACTGAGTTCATGAGTAATAACATGCTCATAATATTTCATTGTGTTTTCTTTTGGTTTCTAGATTAACACAAGTACTACAGTCTAGTGTTAAAGTGTGAAGAGGACATGGAAACTCGAAAAATCATTGAAGAAGGATTGAATCGAGACTCAACTACAACCAATCAAATGAAGACAATGGATACACAAAAACATTCATCAACAAATGACGTGGAGAATCATCAACAAAGACAGTCCCCCGAAGTCCTCAATCTGGCAAAATAAAAACTAAAGGAAGAAGTGCAAGAGTGAAATGTAAGTCTGAATGGAAAAAAACTAGTGAGAAAGGAATTTGGTTCCATGACACCAAATGCCTAGTTAATGTAAAACCAACTCGTTGGAAGTTGGTCATTATTACTGCTATAGTATGATGTTACACTATTACGCTGTGATGATTCAATTTTTATTTGATGTTTTACAAAAATTTATTGATGGGGATGTTGATTTAAACAGGATATTCATATGCTCCACTGCACTTATACATTCTACAATTGTTGCAATTGAATTAACTTCTTTCACATTCCACATCCATCCAGTGATATTATTATCTTTTTTACATGATAATTTACAGGTGAAAGATGCTTGGGATCACTTCATGTATATTATGGATGAACAATTAATTTTAATAGTTTTCTATGTAGGAAATAAAATATCAAACACTGATAACTCAAAATCAAATGAATTCAAAGAATCATCACTGCAAAACAAAATATATAAAGTTAGCATATAAAAGTCGCAATCTTTAGTTTTAATTTTTGCGCCAACTTGTGAAAATGTTAACCGCCATGATTATTATACCATTAAACATCATTCATCACAAAATGGTTCAAATGTCATAACAAATCCTTAATACAAAAATTGAATAAACCAAATCAACTTAAAACATCAATAACAATCAAGTGCCACAACTCTAACAAATCAACCATTATAAGTGAAACATCAATGTCAAACAATACATCCCAAACAATCAAATTCTATTTTCCCTCAACTTGTTTCCCTTTGTTGCTGATATTTTCACAAACTTGCCTTTTTCTGTTGGTTTTGAAGAGGATGACTCTCCTACTCCATCAACACCAAGATCAAAGGTCGCCTTCGGCCCTCTGTTCAAGGGAACACCTTCAGGAGCATAATTTCTCATAGAGTTATTTTAGTATCTCATCAATGGTATTGTAGAGCTCTGGGTTGGAAAAGTATTTCGGTGAACTCATGGGATGAGTAGACTCAGTCGCCTCAAAATCACACCCTTAACACCTTTGCCCAAATCGGACATCGAGGCCCTAGTGACAATGTCAATGTTCCTCTTGAACCTGTAGAAAGCTTGACCATAAAAAATTAGGAGAAACCAACAACATAAAAGGTCATTGTTAACTAAACATGAAATATCACATATAGTGATCAAAACACCAAGCTCTGAAAGTAAAGTATCACAATAGCACACATAACATCATAGATAACTTCATTAAAAAAATATCACATACAATATTTAAAACACCAATCTCAAAATTTAAAAACATAAACAACACACACTAAAATATCAAAATAACAAAATTGAACATCGATTGCATACTTAAACATGAAAACGCCACAAGCATCAATACTGAAATTAAAACATCATACTAATATAGATAACAATACTTAAATTTTAAACATGAAACATAAAAAACAAAACCATAAACAATACTTAAATTTTAAACATGAAACATAAAAAACAAAACCATAAACATCAATAACATTATCCAAAACATCACAGCTGAAAAAGAATAAAACTTACAGACCCTCCTTCCTTCTTGATTGCAACATCAGTGGATAAGTTTTCTTAGATATCTAAGAAAAACAACACCACCACAAAAATTAGCACAAATCGTAACAAACCCTAAGATATCACACATAATCAAAACAACAAAACTGAACACTAGTTGCACACTTTAACATGAAAACACCACAGGCATCAAATAATGAAATTAAAACATCACACCAACAAAGATAACAGTACTTAAAGCTTAAACATAAAACATAAAAACTAGAACCAGAAACATCAACAACAATATCTAAAACATCAGAGCTTAAAAAGAATAAAACATATGGATTCTCCTTCATTCTTGATTTTAGCATCAATGAGAAAGTCTTCTTAGACATCTAAGAAAATGCAACAACATAAAAATTAACACAAATTGTAACAAACCCTAAGATATCATACACAATCAAAATAACAAAACTGAACATCAATTGCATACTTAAACATGAAAACATAACAAGTATCAAATTATGAAACTAAAACATCACACCAACACAAATAACAATACTTCAAACTTAAACAGGAAACATAAAAAACAAAATCAGAAACTTCAACAACAATATCTAAAACATCACATCTGAAAAAGAATAAAACTTACAGATCGTCCTTCCTTCTTGATTACAGAATCAGTGGGCAAGTTTTCTTATATATCTATGAAACAAAACATCACAAAAGTTAGCACAAATCCTAACAAAACCCTAAGAAATCACACACAAAAACAAAATCAAAGCAAAATTCGAATCATACGAAACCAGTGAAACATTAAATCCCTAAGAACTATCCACCAAAAAAAAAACATAGCGATCCCCAAATATTAACACGGTGAACAACATAAACCCTAAAACATCAATCAAACACACAATAAACCATGATTCAACTACATAATCAACAAAAACCACAAAACAGGCACAATAATACTCGGTAAAACCTACATAACCATAGCAAAACCATACGCACCAAAAAAATTAAACTAGATCAAAGAAAACAACAAAATTTGCACAAAAAATCAAAGTGAAGACATTACCTTCGAAGATGAACACAAAACGAAGGTCGGGTTATCTTAGATCGTAAAAAATGAAGCGAAATAGCAAAAATTGTCAAAAAATGGATGAAAATAAACAATGAATCGTGAACATAAATGCGCTTTACTGTTATACTTGATACACCAATTTAATTTATTGGGTTAAATATTTTTCTAACCCTTCCTTTTGGTTGAAAGTGTCAATATAACCCTACAAAATGAGAAAGTGCCAAAATAACCCTAACTTTATTGAGTCTGTCTCCTACGAGACCGTCTCACGGTGAGACCAGAGCTACTGAAAATATAAAATGAAAGTAAATTATATTGGGGTTGTATTCATAATTATTTTAAATTCGGGGTCCTTTTTAAACGCACAAAAAAAATGAAGGAATTAATTACAATTACGCAAAAAGAAAACATACATGCGTATTCTCCGTGACAGCACGAAACCCTACCAAATTGGGAATATGTCGTCGGTGATTTTGGTTGTGATTTCCTCCATCATGGAGGATTCTTTGTTGTTTACCAGCATTGCTGGCGGATAGTCTTGAGTCAGTGTTTATATACCTGGCTATGCCGGGGTAGGTGGTTCCAATGTGAGTTTTTGAATCAGATTCCATCTAATCGGTGAAGGTTGCCGACGGTTTATGATGAAGAGCCAAAAACTCTTATGTGGTGGAAGCATGCAGAGGGATTAAGTTGTTTGTGAAGGGATTTGGTGCTCCGGTTATCGGAGCTTCTGGCTGCTATTGTTGACGTTGAGGACGCGGGTGTGATGATAAGCGACCAAGCTCTTCCCGATGGCTTCTGCTACTGGTCGATTGGATTCCCGACGACGGACAGTAGTTGGGTAGGGCTAATTTCCGTCCAGCGAATCCAATTGTTGAATATCATGATGAACTGAAGTAATGGATTTCCTTGGCGGAAACCATCCGGGAGATTGGGTCTGAATCGGGCTAATCGCTGGTGACTGATCTCTACTCAGATCGAAACAAGGCCAAGCCCATTCAAAGTGGATCAATTATATTTAAGATTCATATTTGCTATATTAATTTCTAACGATTAAATTTAAATCATAATACTTCAAATTTAAAATAATTTAAATCAAGTGAAACTGATAAAACATCAAACAAACAAAAAATTAAACATTAAAAAAGTATTTAAACATCATATCAAAATAATAAAAATATACTACATCAAGTTAAAATATTTAAACATCAAATTAAATTGATTAAACATCAACCAAAAATACTAAAATAGACATCAAATTAAAATAGTAAAACATCAAACAAAAACACTAAAAGTACGTTAGATTATAGTTAAACATCAAAATAAATTCTAAAAATAATAACAAATAAAAACAAAAATATTAAACATAAATAAAACAAAACATCGCCACTCATCAAATAGTTAAAGAGTTCATCTCTTGAAAGACGGTCTTTCCATAAGTCACGGAGAGACCAAGGTTTAAAGTGTAAATTAGAAGAAATGAAGATAAAATTTTCGGGTTGCATGAATCGGGTTATAAACTTTATAACTACTACACGTTGCATAATAAAAGTTTAATATTGCAATTAAGACCTTTTACCTTTTATTTTTGTAATTAAACTCCGTCTTTCCCAAGACTTTGCCCTAGAATAACATCCGTGCCAAAATTTAAAATATAATATTAATTTAAAACTTAACAAAGTTGTGAATTGTTGTCATATGTATATAGTATACACATGAGGATTCATAATAAATTAATATATCCATTAATATTATAATGCATTGAACGAAAGCAAATCGACTCGATCTTTATCGACACGTTCCCTTTTTACGTAGAAATTATATAATTCATCAATGTAATAATTGTATTATTCAGCCTTATATATACATGAAGTATAAAAAAATTTAAATTAGAAGATAGAATTTGACATATAAAAAGAATATTTATAAATAATGCATCATTTAGAAGAAAGGAAAAGTAAAAAAAAAAAGACGATATGGATTAAGAGATCATACGGGTATATGGATTAAGAGATGAGTATGAAATGCATTTTAAAAAAATGGTAAATATGAGATTGGATGTTAAATATTTGTGAGAAAATACAACTCCTTGTTTATCTATATTCTTATCTCATTTCTATTTATTAATTTTTTTAAAATTCTGATATAGCAGATATGGACTTTAGCTATTTTATAAATCAATCAACAAATTTTATTAACAAATTTTGATACTTGCAAGTAATATATCAGATTTAAATTTAAAAAAACACAGGAAACATAAATCTCTCACAAAACCAATCAGACAGAATTGAACATTTGCCAATGAAAGGGATGTTCACAAAATACACTCATCAAGGAAGAGATTTACATTATTTTTCCAAAAAAAAAAAGGAAAAAGGAAGGGATAAACATTAAATGAGGCAGATCTAAGTTGTCTAGAAAGGAAAGGTGCAATTAGTAATTACATAATTAATTTCAAATTGATGTGGTAAGATGCCACTTGTAAAAATAGTTGTTCTTGGGGATGGCAGTGGTGCGGGTATTGGTGGAGGTCCGCCCCGTACCAGGTATCGGTATCTTAGCGCCTACTCCCTCTGTCCCAGTGTTAATGACATATTTACTTTTTTAAAGTCAAATTTAGTAAACTTTGATCATAAATATAAATAAATGTATATAAAATAAATGTATCATGTGAGATATTGTTGAATTCATCTTAACATATATTTTCTAAATGTCATTTTTTTTATGAGGGATTAGTTTATGTAGTTAGATATACTTACGGTGAAACATGATCATTGAATACCGTAAAAAAATATGGCATCACTGTCGGGATGGAGGAAGTATTCTTTAAAGTGTATTTGAAATGAATTGAACTAAAATTAACTAAATATAAATATATATTAAAAACAGATATGATACAACTAAATTAAGTTTAATTTTATCAAATTAAGTTTCTACTGAACTGAACTAAATTAAACTAAAATAACCTAAAACGAACTGAGAAGAAATCCAGATTAAACTCAAGTTAACGATGCTATTTTAGAATTGGGAATTGGTCGTAATTGCTTGCGGTGTTGAGAAGAAATCGAAAGTCGCCACGCCTTCGTACGTCAAATTCAACTCTACTGCACGTAGTATTAATTTCACGTGCACGTGCATTTATACAAATTCAATTCTACGCAAGTGCGCATCTCCTATTTTTGGAATTTTTCGAGTCTTCTTTGAGTTTTTTACTGGTTTTTAACTTTCTATTTCCAGAAATTAAGCTGTGTGTCCAATTAATGTTTCATTAAAATGGAAATGCCAACAGTTGAAAAGTTGGTTTGGATGATTTTATCCTCTTTCTTTTCTGTAAATATGACCATCGGTGGATATTTTATTAGATTTGTCAGTCGTCGGCATTTTCCTAAGTTTATCAATGCCATTTGTCGACGAGTAGTTGGGCCACTCCATTCAAAGGGAGGAAAGTCCATGTACTTTTTAATATAGAACTGTAACTTATTCTTTTTTTTCAAAGTTTTCGGGGTTAGATTTACTGCGATAAAGTTTTCCGACATTGGTATATAGTTGGTGGGAGGAAATTCACTAATTATTTTTAAGTTTTTTGATGTTAGAAGGTTATTCTCAACGCTTCTCAATGCCGCTTCAAGTCTTTTGACATTTGGTACTCAAAAGAGTGGAATTAGTAAATATATACGGTAGGGAAGATGGGAGAAAATAAAAGGGTTTGATAGGGGGGAATTCAAAAATATTCCAGTAATTTTATTTTCAGTGGAGGTTGGAGCCCCCTCCAATCCCTGTGTACATTCGCCCCTGATAGTTGGTGGAAGGGAACTAACAAAATAATGTGCAAGCCTTCTGATGTTGGAAGGCCATTCTAAACTTTTCAATACTTTTCAGCACTATGATAATTCTTCTGATATCGAAACCCCCCGCCACTCCCAACACCCCTTCTGATTTTACCACTCCATTTAAATTAAAGTTCAAAATGTATTTTTGACATTGATTTTTCTTAGAATCAAACTTTTGATACCTACTGGTACGTCATAATCCAATTAATTATAAATATCACTAATCTTCGCAAATCCCTACTCCTAGACCCCTTAACATTAAACCACTAGATCTCTAATCCTTTATTTGATGGCTAGTGTCAGGCCCACACCCATTGAATTCGTCTCTTGAAAGACAGTTTTTCCATAAGTTATGGAAAGATCAAAATTTTGACACTTTCTCATTCTGCAGAATCATATCAGCATGTGTCGTCCATTTTAAAGGTCTTAAGAGTATCTAGACAGGTTTCCATTTTCGGGTTGCCTAATTGATGGCTCTGGCGATAATGGACTTTCTCTTCGCAAATGAAAGTGAACATTATCAACACTTGTAAAGTGAGTGTACAATCGTGCATAATTTGGCCATAAAAATTTTGCTTAATTAAACATCCATAGTCTAGGGTTTCCATTTTCGAGTGTTACTTGTAAATGTGTGATGAGTTTATGGAATTATGGACCGCACTATTTCGCACTCCATTTGGAACTCTTTATATGGCTTCCTCCATACATTTCTACACCTGTCCGTCAAAAAATTTTGTATGTTAGGAGATGGTGATGGTCCAATAGTATCATGACAAGCGTATATGGATGAGAAGTTAAAAAGTAGTTTTTTATTTCTAATTTCTTTTTTTCTTTTTTTCTTAAATTATTTGTCACTTGTTAAAATACTATTGGACCATCACCTTAACATATTTAATCTCCTAACATAAAAAATTTTCTACTTGTCCATGATTAGTTACTCTGTAAATATTGACGCTCATTTAAATGACATAATTTTTTTAAAAAAGGTGAAATGAGTGGTGCGTGTTAAAGTGGGAGAATAAAAAATAAATTTGATGGATAAAAATAATTTAGAATTTATCAATATAAAAAGACTATTCCAAGAAAAAGAAGAAAATGTCAATATAAAAATCAGAGGGAGTATTTTCTCATGTAATAGTGTTGCAAAATGGTATTCGGGAAGTAAGACGAAGTAGGGCCATTCTCACAAACTTATTTTCAATTCAGTTCCGTAAAATTTTAATTTGATGAAAATTAAATATTTTTGGCCCAAATTAATCTAAACTGAATTAAAGTAAAATAAAAATTAGTGCATTAATTTCTGAACTGAATTGAAATACAAATAAGATCATAAGAACACTGCCTTAGATTAATTAGTCATTCTATATCTTTGTCCCAATGAAAATGGCGCATTAACTTTTGACTCATTTTTTAATGAAATGTAGGGATATTTTGAAAAAAAATTGTGGGCCCAGCTTGAAAGTTGTTAAAGTTAAAGAGTAAATTGTGATAATTTAACAACATAATCTTTGCTATTTTGGGTAGTTTTCAAAGTATGTCATTTTTGTTGGGACAAACGAAAAGGAAAATTGTGTCATTTTTGTTGGGATGGAGGGAGTATTATTTTTCATTAAACCTATTTTAGTTTATTTCAGTTCAATTAAAAAATATTAAGTTCGAAGAACAACGTCTAAGGCAAAGTATGATATGATTTCTTACTAAAATGAACTGATTTAATAAAAATTAACATGATAGAAATAGAAATAATAGATTAAAATTAAGTTAAATAATATATCATGTCAAAATTCAACTGAAATGAAATAAATTTAATTGAATTAAAAATAAAATAATACTCCTAGCAAAGTAAAGCTATGTTTACCAAAACGAGTTCTTACTGAATTGAAGTGAAATAAATTAAAATTAAACACAGTAAAAAGATGAACATGATTGCAAATTTGCATTGATCACTTGTGGCGGTGGCCTAGCTTAGCTTGCCTAAGGTAAAGTTAAAGTGGTAACCATAATTTATGTTTAAGTTGGACCAAAAGGCGATAACGCTCGCCCGCAACGTCCCCACCTGCCCGACATCACAGGCCTTGGTGGAGGAGGTAAATTCACGGTAGCCCATC
>JAULKJ010133188.1:0-15002 GCA_032355405.1 Rubia balearica | reverse complement strand
TTTCAATTAAATCGTATTGATTTTCTGCATGAAACTGTGAAGCATGATCAATTTATACAGTTATTATTTTGATGCATTCTTGTTGCAATTCTAATTTCCGAATTTTAATTGCTTGATTTCCGGTATAACTTCCAGCAGATGTGGATCTTTCTTTTTTGCTCACTTGTTCTGATCCTGGCATTAGATTCCTCAGCACGAAATTGCTGAGTGCTTCAGGCTCTCCATATTACAAACTGCGGAAATGTCATGGGTGTTGGCTTCAGTGTTGTTCAGTGATACTGAGGTAGATAGAATATTTGTAAACTTGAACCCGAAGGAATAATGGGTACAGTGAGCGGCGGTGGCCTTGAGTATCTGAATGTGACGTGCCTAAGTTGGTCAATTTTTTGGTGATGGTTTAGTTGTCGTTAATTGGTGCTGAAGCCGAGGGTGCTTGTCTTTCGATGTTGCGGAACGATTGATGATATCTCGATCATTATGTCATGAGATCAGGACGGTTGGGTGGGAAGTTATTGGTTTGAATTGTCGCAATGTGGAGAAGTTTCATACGAACCGTTGTCAAAACCTGAATGGTGAAGAATTGCAAGCTTTGAGAAATGGTTGCAGGAGATCGTCTATTATGTACTTTAGTTTTAGGAAGAGCAGCCAAAGTCAGTTCTGTTATCGAGATTTTCAAATGCTCAGAATTGGTTTTGTCCTCCAGGAAGAACAATTGATGTAAAAACTCTAATTGTAAAATCAAAGAGTTTAAGAACTATGATTTCTCTTAATTTGTATTTTTGCCAATGTTATGTATATTACCGGTCTCTCCAGAGATCGTTATTGCTACCTGTATTTCCAAGGAATCCCTTCACCAGGCAAAAAAATTGAAAATGGTGCTCTTTACATTTTTCAATGTCGCCTTGGATCAGTGTAACTGCTTAGATCTATGAAAAGTCTAGACGAATGACAGACTCGTTGTTTTGCATTAATTACTGTAAGTTTTGCATTTCTGTAGGATGGATGTTTCTTTTGTGTTAATTCGTATACATGCAATATAGTGTTTTTTGAAATGTTATCCCAGGGAACTGTTGGAATAGGTTTCGCTTAGCAGTTTATTTTATTAGACACTACGAATACTTGAAATTTTAAAATATTATATATTATAAATAAATATTTACAAAATAATTTGGTTGAGATCAATATTCATTTCTCACATTAAATCTACTAATGAAGAATAGCATGAAAAAGTCAAAAGAAAACAAGAAAAAATATATTCATTAAACAACAAGCCAGTTGAAATAAAATAAATAAAATAATATATTTTTCTTTTATTCACTCTTTGATGATTCTAGATAAATTCATTATTTCACTTCATTATTTCACTATATTTTTATAGTTTTTTTTTTGTAGATGATGGAACTTTAGAATCCAACAAAACTATTTCTATCCAATTCAAACGTGAAATGTAAAAAAACAAAAATTTGTCCTAGAATTTTTAACTAAAAACACCGCGCATTGCGCAGTGGGACTCCCGCTAGTTATTTAAAGGGAAAAGTGTTTTTATAACCCTACCTACTTGACATAAGTGCCAATATAACATTTTGATAACTGAAAGTGCAGATATAACCTTACATAGTTGATGTAAGTGCAATTCTACCCATTCTGACATCTGGCGGTGGTTCGGCAGCAGCGGGCAGCGGTCCGGCGAACTCAATGCCGGAAATGGGGTCTGAGGGTTATATTGGCACTTACATTAACTGGTTAGGGTTATTTTTGCACTAAAAATTATCTGAGCGTTATATTGGCACTTATGTCAAGTATGTAGGGTTATATTGACACTTTTTCCTTTATATTATCTCAGAAAGTGCCAATATAACCTTGCAATCTTAAAAAGTACCAATTTAACCTTAACTAATTATTGTATGTGCCAATCTAACCCCAACTTTCAAAAAATTTGTGCCGAGATGCCCAAAATCCCTATTGTCGGCGTTGATCCTCTCAATTCCTGCAATGATGAAATAAGAAATGACTAAAATACCCTTCATCTAAAAGCTGAAAATTTTATCCCCATGATACCCCTGCCACTACCAGCCACCACCTCTGCCACCCACCAGCTCCCCACCATCTATGCCACCTGCTCTGCCTCGCTCAAACTCTAACCACCACCTTCGCCAGCACCAATCACCACATCCGCCAGCCACCACCTCCTCCACCCGCTCCACCCCATCTTTGCTCAGATCTTAGTGCTGGAAAATCAAGACTTGGCATGAAAATCGAGACCTCCGGAACCCTTTCCCCTCTCTCCCCTTCACCATCGCCCTTCTCTTCCTCTTCAACCTGAGCCGATCGTCGCTTCACCAAATCCAGCCCCCAGAGAACCCTGTTTGCAAATACCTACCACCACATACCCCAGCCCAGGCCGTTCAATCACTGGGAAAAACCATCTTCGGTCGTCTCTACCGCTACGTCTATCGTGCCAAGCCCGCTCATCCATGCCGATGCCCCGATGGAGAACACAAGGACAACCCGCTGACACCGACGATTTGATCTCCGCTGCCAACGTCCTTGTCTCGCTCTTTCACAACAGTAACACCAACGTAGCTATTCACCACCCTAACCCTAATCCGCCTCGCACAACCATTGGAAACTCTCATTCCCCACCGCGGCTCTGCCTTGCTGTTACCGTGGAACCCTGGCTGCGATTCAATCCCTTCGCCACGAAAATCCTAAACCCATGGAACCCCCATTCTTTCACCTCCAATAATGGTTATGAGAGCAACAATGACGAAGACGACAGTGCGCCCAGAGCTTTGAGAGCCTTACTCTTCTCCACTCAAAGAATTTCACCATTGTATTCTGCTTCTGCTGTTGTATTCCACTCAAACGTCTTTTCTGAATTTTTGAATTTTTTTCTTGGACAAGGGCAAAATTGTCTTTTTACATGAATCCAGCCAAACTAATGTTGACTCAAAAGTCAGCGGAGACAAAGGTTATATTGGCACTTTCAACCTAAAGTCAGGTCATTTTAGCACGTTACTCAATTTAAATTTAAAATCTATATGGCATCATGAATAGTCTATTACATAATATAATGGTTGTCTACTATGAAACCGTTCTACAAGCTCGACCTGAATCACCGAACTAAATCCACCAGTTGAAGTTAGTGCCCTGATCTAAACCGGTATCAGTCTTGGAATTTCTCGAGTGATAAGCCAACCATACAAATTTTGATCTAGATACACTTTCCTTATTATAAAAAAAAACTCCCTAAAACAGAGACAATTAAAGCACCTATACTAAAATTTTGGTCACTCTACATTTAAAATGTAAACTTCTTTAACTAAACTAGGAGATTTAATCCAGTCGTTTTTGGCAGTCAAAATATTTTTCGTAAATATATTAGATTACTTATATGTGCATGAATTGCCTATAATATGACCTTGTAGGATTATTCGGCTTAAAGGTATGTTTGACTGAATAATCGATCTCACAAATCAAAACATCCAAATAGGCCGAAATCTACTAATAAGATTTTTTCAATAAAAAAGTCTCCGAAAAAATCTAGATTGTCATAGACACTCAAACCTAATACTTCATATGAAAAGACCCAATTTTATTCGATCAGTAGTTAAAAAATTGAATAAGAAAAAAACTAAATGAAGGTAAAATAACGAAAATATAGAATTAAAATTCCCCCTCAATTTTTTTTAAAAAAATAAAAGACCAGTGCCCTCCCTTCACCGTGACCTTGTTGGGAAAATTTCGGTAACCAATGATCTCGCCGGAAAAATTCAAGCAACCAGATCGAAGAAATTTTTTGTGCAACCTTTGTGCCACATCCATTGAAGATATACAGGTGGAAACGATATCGAGGGGCATAAGTCTAGGACCCGATTAGACCCACTGGGTTCAGGCCCTCCAAGTCGGGTACATGTTAAAGAAATTTAAACCCATCATATTCGGGTCTAGGTTAAGATTTTTAAAAATGGGTTTGGGTTCGGGTCTAAAATATTAAGACTCAGTCATAGACCCATATAACCTTAACTATATACTAATTTTACCCTAATTCCTAAATCACTTTCATATCCTTTGTGTATATTTATGAATCAAGTGCTAAAATAACAATAACTTTAGGCCGGAAGTCCCATTCTAACCATACAAAATGAGAAAGTACCAAAATAACCCTAACTTATTGATGTATGTGCCAATTTAACCCTATGTGCTGTTGACTTTGACTGTCAACGAAAATTTTGGCCGAAATGTAATGAAATGACCATTTTGTCTATGAATTTTTTAAAAAGGAAAAGACACAAATGCCCTCTTCTTCTTTTTTTCTTCCCTTTCCTTTTATGCATTAGAAGCTTCATGAACATCCCTAGAAAATAACTCCTGATCTCCTTCGTCTTCTTCAATGTTGATTCCCGACGGCGGGAGATCAAGAGGTGAATAGTGCGATGGTGCCACCTCTTGCTCTTTCGACGAAGCTGTTGAGGTCTTTGACATTGACTTCACTGATCATTGGCTCGTCCGTGGAGAGGGCGTTATCGAGCTCACTAGCGAGATTTCTTGCTCTGCGAGGACGCGCTCAGGCGGTAGTGTTGTCGCTATCGTAGCTTGGCGAGTTATGAGTAGCTGCCGGGTGGCTGTTGGGCCATGAGGGTACTGAACAAGATGCTTGGGGAGATGTTTTGGTGGCATGGTGGTGGTGGATTGGTGGAGTGAGGCGGCGGAGAAAGTTGGCAGGTGGTGGTAATGGAAGGTGGGCGGCAGTTTGTGGAGAAAAATATTATGGATTGTCCTTTTTTTTATTGAAGAATTAACTCAGGTGCATATTGGACTGGAATTATTTGTATTTAGAATAATATATGTTTTATTTAGTGAAGAAAATAATAGAAAGTTAGATCCATTTAGGACCTGTTTTGGACCCATAAGCCATTAGAATCATTGGTTTTGGGTATGGGTATAAGATTTTCAGGCCTTACGGGTCCGGATCTAACTAATTTTTTTTATGCTTGGGTCTCTGGATCTTATTAGACCTGACCCAAACTCAATCCATAATCATCCCTAGTCGCGTCATTGAAAAACCAGAAATACCCACCACTATCGCGTTGATGCCCTCTGCAAAAAGGTGTTTTTTTTAATGAACGTCTAGTTCGGATACTGTTGTGCAAGTATCCACCGTGAAAAGTGAATCTATCTCCATGAGTGTTGGCTGTGAAAGTTTTCACAGTGAGCCGCGAGTCGTGGATCTGTCAGAAAATTTTGTATGTAAGGGTGAGAGACCAATAGCATGTTGACAAGTGTACATATGTTGGGAAGTTATTAGTAGTTTTGTTTTTTTAAATTTCTTTTAGCTTGTTTTCCCTCATAATATTTAATACATGTCAATATATTATTGGCTCATCAACCCCACATACAAAAATCTCCCACATACAAAAATTTCGGTGTATCTGTTAACATGACCCGAAATCCGTAAACCGTGAATCAAGCAAGAAACCCGAGACACTGGACCTTTGAGACGTGTGAACTATCTTGAGTAAGGAACCCGAGACATATTAACCGCTGTGACCCAGGAACCTGCAATTCGCTTTCCACCGTGACCTTTCATTCTACCGTGTGTATTTATCTCTTGGGAGGTTGGGGGAAAGAAAGTAGTGGGTTACACGATATCCATTCAAGCATGTTGTTGGTAGGGTGGGATTTGCCATTATGCAGGAATCCAAATCAAATACTTCCTTCGGTCTCTTAATATTGACCCCAAACTAATTGTCACAATATTTTATGTATTCAGCTTTTTGCAAGAATTTTTTATGGGACAATTAGGGGTCCATTTGGACAACACAAACGGGTAGAAAAGGTTGTAATAATGTAAGTGGAGAAGGGGTAATCTCATTTATTGTCCCCCTCTAAAAAAGGGAAAATGTGTAAGGTCATTTAAAAAAAAAAACCAACCCAATTAGGAAAAGGAGCCAATCTTAAGAGATCGGAGGGAATACAAGAACATCTTCTTCCCATTCAGGCATGTTGTCGGGGTTACACGATATCCGTAACTAATGTTATCAGTACCTTTTTTGTCCTTTTTAAAATGGACAAGTATGAAAAAAGACATAAGATCTGGCCTCCAAAAAATTGAAAGAGCTTTTCGCAGGTTGTTTAGATTCTCAAAGAGCCGATCATGTTCAGATTTATGTTAATTAAAATATTGAATCCATGCTAATTTCTTTTGCCACCATCTAATCATTCATTCAAAACTGTAACCCAGAATATCAAAAGAGATAAACCAAAAGAAAAATTACTTCAAGAGGTATCTTTCGCCATTCAAAGCTGTAACCTTTAGAGAGAGATGTCTTCACCATCTATTACTATCCAAAAAGTGGTGTCTTTCCCCATCCAAACATGACATTTAAACGAATCCTCCAAAACCATCAACTCTGATAACATCAAATTTGGAAGATGATAAGTTTCCAAATTCCAAAGCCGACTAATTCCAAACATTTTAGCAGAGCCTTCGGTTATGTTTTTACTAACAATGAAATTCAATAGCCTAACACATGCAGGAGATCTCACAAATCTGTCAATTTTCGGCTATGAGCAGATTTGTCATAGCTGAACCACGTTACACGAAAAGGAAATTGATATCTCACCAATCACAGCCAAGCAAGTGATAGGTCACTGATTCACTGATATGGCAAGGGATCATCAGGTGACTGGCTCAGTCTTCACTTGCTTGACAGGGAATTGGTTTCTCTTTGCATAACTGAGTGACAAACGTCTCTCAAGTGGTGGCGACCCCAAGTCCGCATTTGGAAGCTCAAAGGAAGCATCTAGGGGACACCAAATGATTTAGTATACAATAAAGTAACTGATCCAACCAAGGTATAAATTACTCAACTATGGAAGAATGCAATGGAAGATACCTCTTATTCTCTTTGTGTAACTGCGTGTCACACGTCTCTCAAGTGGTGGCGAACCCAAGTCTGCAATTGGAAGCTTGAAGGAAGTATCTAGGGACACCAAATCATTTAGTATACAATACACTAACTGATCCAATCAAGGTATAAATTACTTGACTAAGGAACAATGCAATGGAAGATACCTCTTTTTCTCTTTGCGTAACTGTGTGTCGCACGTCTCTCAAGTGGTGGCGACCACAAGTCCGCATTTGGAAGCTCGAAGGCAGTATCTAGGGACACCAAATGATTTAGTATACAATGCACGAACTGATCCAATCAAGGTATAAATTACTTGCGGAGCAATGCAAGGAAGATACCTCTTTTTCTCTTCGCGTAACTCTGTGTCCCATGTGTCTCAAGTGGTGGCGACCAAAAGCCCACATTTGGAAGCTCGAAGGCAGTATCTAGGGACACCAAATGATTTAGTATACAATGCACTAACTGATCCAATCAAGGTATAAATTTCTTAACTAAGGAACAATGCAAGGGAAGTTACCTCTTTTTCTCTCTGCGTAACTGCGCGTCACACGTCTCTCAAGTGGCGGTGACACCAAGTCCACATTTGGAAGCTCGAAGGAAGAATCTAGGAGCACCAAATGATTTAGTATACAATGCACTAACCGATCAAATCAAGGTATAAATTACAGCAGCAGTTGATCTGAGGTATCAGTTAACTGAAAATGCAACAAATATGAAGAAGGGACTTTACCTGTTTCCGCCCCAGCATCACTGTCCACTGGTACACGTCTCCCATGTCGTTCTTTGTGCTGATTTCTTTTCAAAGATCTACGACATGCTTTCTCGCAGAAAGTAGTCCCATCGTATACCTCTACCTTGAACTGTGATCCATCCTTGATGCTTCTGAAGACCAAAAGGTCTCCCTCTTCTAAGTTATGATTAGCGATGAAATCTTTCCATCCCCTCTTGAAAGCCACTCTACCACGATAAGACGACAAGGTCACAGTCCACTTCTCCCCAAGGGCATTCTTGAGCTTAGTCTCTTGCCCTACCTTGTCTGCTATGGTGGCAGCGAATTCAGGGGGCAATAACTGTGAAAAAGAAAGGTTAGAAATGAACGGAAACTACCTAAAGAATACGCACATATAGTAAAAAATGGAGAACATGGGCCACACATGAATGCACATTCTATATACAATCAGTTTGCAAAAAAACAAGAAAAAAAGCAGAGTTCAAAATATTAGAAATGCAAGAATCAATGAAATACCAGCCGCTCATCCCAATGCCTAAGCAAGGGTGTGAAGAAGCGGCACACAGAGGGATGCTCATTACTGTACACTAGTACACGCCTCCCATGTTGTTCTTCATGCCAAGTTCTAATTAAAGATCCGCGGCATGCTTTCTCACAGAAAGAAGTTCCCCCGTATACTTCAACCTCAAATCGTGATCCATTGTCGATGCTTCTGAAGACCAAAAGGTCGTGCTCTTCTAACTTATGATTATCGACAAATTCCTTCCATCCCCTCCGGAAAGCCGCACTACCATGATAAGATGACAATTTTACTCTCCACTTCTCCCCAAGGGCATCCTTGAGCTTAGTTTCTTGTCCTACCTTGTCTGCTACAGTGGCAACAAATTCGGGGGGTAATAACTGTGAAAAAGAAAGGTTAGAAATGAACGGAAACTACCTAAAGAATACGACAATCCGTTGATATTAAGAGGCTAAAGGATGGAATCCAGTATATTGAATAAAAAAAAGAATTTCTCTATCTATTTTTATAATTTGAAACTCAAAGTTCACAGTAGACATCTTCTAATCATCAATCAAAGCATACTATTCTCAGCAAAATAAAAGTTATTTAAATCTTATCTACAAAGGAGTAGAATTCAAATTTATTTCATCCAAATCAAAGTAGCCAAATCAAGGGGAAAAAACAAAGTCTCACATCAAATAACAAAAGGAAAAAGGAAGCAGCCAAATAAAGGGCACAAATATTTCTATACATTTTGAAGGAGAGAACAAGTACATGATAGAAAAGTTTCAAAGTTCAGTTCATTTAAAAGAGAAGTTTAAGTTTCATAGTTAAAAAGTTAATTGAATGACATGTATGCTCATCACAAATGACTTTCATGTAATAATTCAACAATAATTTATAATTGTAATGCAGGAAATGTGTATGTTAATATGAATACAGTTCAAAATGTTCTCAATTTATAGTAAATAACCTTGTTTCTTCTTATATTTATAGTAATGCAAATCCGGTTACCGATTCAACAACTACCAGCAAGCCAAAATCCTACTAGGTCGAGCTACATCTATCAACATTATTTTGACCAATTGAAACAGATTATCTATCTGACTTTTAGTAAAATAGAACCGTGAAAGAAATGTAAGAAGTAAAGACACTGACAGAGCTTGGATGCTTTAGGTACCAAGGAAAGGAAATTCAATTACACTTACATATAGGATAGTGCCACACAAACAATTGCACATTTAATTTTTAAAAAAGGGAGAACACCATTGCCCACACTGGTGTGAATTCGGGTTCATATGTCGTAATTGGGTCAAAGACATATATACGTGCTAGTTGAATGTATATGCTATAAATGATTAAGATATATTGTCGCGTTGACAGGTCGGGTGGGTTTGGGTTGTCTCAGTAAAAAGGGTGATTGGGTCAGAAAATGGCAGCACTACATAGATGCAGACTCTACGTACAATCCCTTTTCACAAAAATAAGAAAAACAAAGAAAGCAGACTTCATAGTATTAGAAATGGAGAAAGTCTCACAAAAGGCTGCCTGCCCACTGTATTTTTTACCTTAATTAAAATTAAAATATCGTATTTTAAAAGTAAAAACAAATAATAATGTATTTGAAAGTGAAAATATAAAATTATACAATATAAAAAATATTTTAAAATTTTAAATTTAGAATGTAATTTTAAAATGCAGGATATAAGTTAAAAAAAACAGTGGACAGTCCATAAACGTATGGACAGACCGCCTGTCAGGAGACCCACTCTTAGAAATGTACGAGTGAACACGTACCAGCATTTCAACCCATCCGTGCATCAAAACGTCTCTAAATAAGGGTCTGATGAAGCAGCGCATAGAAGGAGGCTCCCCACTTCTATGCTGATTCAGCTCCTTGCGCTCGGCATGACATATATCAAATTCACATGATTCACTGCAAAACAGAGATCATAAACAACATTTAACAAGTTAGATTCATCCTCCCTCCACTTTTTTGTTTTCTTTTTTGATGGAACTTTCATTTTTCATTACAGCTCAAAAAAACCAATTTACATTGTTTCAGCCATCACTCTAAGCCATCAACCAAGAAAGCAAGACAACTACTGAAAGATAACTTAGTCTATTTGCATTTCATACATGAAAATTCATTCCTCTAATATACTTTTTGAATAAACTAAGTTATTTAACAAAAAGGTACTGTCCCTAAAACCATCACGAACTGCAAACAAGAAAAAGACATCTAAACCTCTTCTCCAGTGGCATTCTGTCTTTACCCTATCTCCCAAAACCTCCCCAGCCAACACTTGATTGTTTAAGATTCTGTTATTTCTTTCACTCCATATATGATGCAGAGCAGCTGTCAAAAGCACTCCTTTTCAGATGTCTCAGGTTTGAAACAGGTTTTAAACCAGCTCTTTTAAGAACTCAGTATACTCACAATGCATAAAGAGTTGTTTTGCAGATTCCAGCACCTGATTGCACAAACAGCAAGTTTGGCTGAGCACCAAGCATTCTGAAGTTCTGCAATCTGTCCAAGTACGATGCCTCTCCTTAATCGGCATCCATAAGAAAAATCTGCATATTGGTAATACCTTTCGGTGCCAGATCAACTTAGCATAGTGATCAACTGAGTAATCTCCCTTCAATACATTTTATGCTGCTGTATTGCTAAATCTTCCTTGGGCAGAAACACATCTATCAATAGAGGAAGTACCTTAACCTTTTATCTGTTGAGGGCCTTCCAACACCATGTTTCTCAGAATACTTATATTGCTGTAAATCTACTCCCTTCAAATAGTATGTTCGTAACCAAATTATCCAGAGAATATCTTTTTTTGTATTGATATCCCAGATATGCTTGCATTGAGAGGCCTGATTCCATAGAGATGGATCCCTTAAACCCGTGCCTCCAACAGTTTGAGCCCCACACAAAGAGCATCTGACTCCTTCCATTGATCTTCTTGTATCCCCACTAAATATAAGCAACTCAACAGCATATAATAAGCTATGTCTTCCTGCTCTACTACACCTCTGCTCCATACCTTTGCTCCAACATTCTTGTGAGGTACTCCATACTTAGAACAAACAAGTGCGGGGAGAGGGGGGGATCCAGTTTATAAACCATTTAGAGAAAGACAGAATGATGAATTTGTAGAACACTTTTTAATCCACTCAAAAACAAACCAGGGATTCGAAGCCTTTCCATCCACTGAAATAAAAACCCCCAAATCTATTCAGTCAAAATCCTTCTTGATATCAATCTTCCCTCTACAAAATTCCCCAATAAACCAAAAACAGAGATCTCCCTATTTTGACTAAGATGTAACTTTTAAGCTATCCAACATGAAGAAAACATACATCAAAACTCCTAAAAGCACAAGAATTTCAGCAAAATAATTCCAGAGGTTTCAATTAGTAACGATACAAATTCAGTGAAAACATACGATTAAATAAGAAAATTATTACCTGTCATCCTCTTTTCTTCTTTCAACAGTCTTTCCCATTTTCTCTCGAACACGATAAACTCAAAAACGCTCTAACTGAGATATAAACTATTGATGCTCCAAAAACGCTTTTAAAACTCTCTCTTCCTCTCTGTTGGTTATGTGTTTATTCATAACATATTACGAGCCATTTACAAGGCCGAACAAAGAAAGAAAGACCATCATGTCTTTTTTCGTGTCCTTGAATTTAAGAAAACCGTTCGTCTCAATTTGGTAGAACTAGTCAATTCTTTAAAGCAGTTGGATGCTATTAATTGAAACCCGTTTACGAGTGAAAAAGATAAGTATACAAGATTTTGGAAATCTAAAAAGCTACTAACAAATTCAATTAACTAAAAAATTAATTATTCTTTAGTATGCAATACAATTTAAAGCCTACTGAAATAGTAATATATGAAATACCGCACTATCGATTATGGCTAAATCACTTATGTTGCTTTTGTTCATGTCTGTTGCCAATCTTTTATTTTATTCTCATCATCCTTGGATAAAAGATTTTATGTTTGATATTTTTCTAAATTTCAGTAATTAATAAAATTAATACCTACTCCCTCTTTAATTTGCGATCAACATATGATATTTTTAAAAATATTCTAAATGGTTATTCTCCAATTATTATAATATTTATAGAGTAAAAATAAACAATTTACCATTAACCTTGGGTAATCTTTCTGAAACTATGGGCTGTCGAGAATGTTCAAGGTGGGAGGTTTTCTAGAAACGACTATCAGCCATTTTGTGTGTGTTTGTGTTGTATATATGCTTCTGGTGTAAGCAATTAGAATATCCCTTCTTAGCTACAGTATCTCTTTCTTAATGACTCTACACACAAGCCATGTGATTCTACGTGCCAAATCAAATCAATTTAAATGACTTAAAACAAATTAAATTGAGGATAGGTAAAGATTCATGTGTCTTCTTAAAAGTTTCCCAACATCAAACTTCCATGGCCTATGAAGTTGGACCTGGGATAGATCTGGTGTGCCATGGGCCATTTAGTTTGAACAGAAAAAAAATATTTATAAACCTTTTTCAACACTTCTCCTGGGAGCAGAAAAAGTAAATCACAGAAGAAAAAAATGCGTCAGTAAAATGCAATCACCTCTCCCTTATTGATAGGTAGCACATTAGCACGGTCAAAATTATACGAAGATAGGTCTTGAAAACAATTTGCACTCTTCATCACAGCAGGGCATTGGGATCTTCTTTGTCAGAATTAAACTCGACCTGCAATCGATCACATAAATGACATGAATATATCAGCTAGGGTGTCATTAAAAACCGGTGACTAACTGAGTTTTCCCAGTCAATCATAAAACTATGACTTTCAGCTGTAGCTAAGATCAACATGCACATTTCTGCTATTCTGGATAGCTTTATAACACGTGCAAACTCACATTATCATCCTTGAACAATTTTCCATAGCCAACGCGCATCCATCCAGCTGCAGTAAACTTGAGTTTTCTTTCTGTCTCACGGGATCCCTACAATCCAATTGGTGGTCCACGACTTCTTCTGGAGCTTTCACAACTTCAGCAATGAGCTTTTCTGATCACAGGGATTGTTATTCTTTTGGCATGCGTTCGATCTAACATCAGGAATTTCACACTTTTTTCTGTGCCTGCTCAGCACATCTTTGTATGTGATCGCTAGTAGAGCCTGAGGTACTGGTAGCAGATGAATCTGCCATTGCTATTTTCTTTTTAAACTCGTTTTCTCTGCTTGAATCCTTTCCATTCCCTTTAGCCTCTGCAACTTGATGGCTTGACCTTTTTAGATGATCCTAGTGAAACGACACTCAAACTCAGCATTGTTATTCATACTTTTAGATTCTGTCACTCATATCTTTATATCATTATATGTCATACTTAAGTTTGACAATGCAGGCTGTCATCTGAAAGCAACCCTCACTTAAAGTGGCACATTTAATCTTCATTTGATAAAAAAGCTACCTAACTTACCACAAAATACAAGGCAAGTATTTTGTTTTCGGCAATGAATCCTTAAAATGTCTTTATGTCTTTAGAAATGCATAAAGAACAACTGAGCTGCTCAGCCTGCTCTTAATTCTTAATTGTGCAACATAAAACAAAACACAAGCACACAACCTGGTCCATCACTTAGGTATATGTTCTCGATGTGATTGCATAGGTTCACATTAAGGTGGATCAGAAAAGGATCAACCATGTAATATGATAGGCCAAAACAAACACATATCATATGCAAGCAGAATGAAATATCAAACCGACTAACAGAGGATGCAAAAATTCATTCTTGACTCCATTAAGTAGTGGAAAAATAGCCCAACATTTTTCACTGAAAGTAAGCGAAAGGTAAAAGGTATGGAGAACAGTAATTTAGTGAAATTCTTTTTATAGGGGACACAAAACCATTAAAAATTATAAGTTAAGTTCGACTAAAAAGAAGATTTACATTTTAAATAGGTATCCCTCTATTTCACTGTATTTGTCTTAATTTTTAATATTATATATTTTGTATAAATGTCTTTTTTTTTATAATGAAAATAAATAAAATGACACGTAAATACAAGTGAATATATGTAAAAAGACTTTAAAAGATAAACTATTTTTCAAAAGAAAAAAAATTAGGCTCAATGAAAAACCCCCTAATTTTGTCACATAATCTTAAAAGAGATTTTTTTGAATGTGTTGGTTAATTTTTCATACGCTCTCTGTCCTAAGCCAAAGGTTCCTACTTTTCATTTTGGTCCGTCCCAACCAAAGATTTCTATTTTGATTATTTCCTTATTTGGGTTGAAATTTGTGGCTGGAATTTGGCCCGCTCATTCCAATCCCCCACTTTCACTGCCACGTAAAGTAAATGCTTGTGGGAAAAGGTGATATGAACCTTTTTCTGGGATGGAGGTAGTATAACTTTCCTTAAAATAATTCACAATAACATAAATCTAAGTAAACACACAAATGCAGAATTTAAAGGTGCCAAGTAACTAAAAATAAAGACCAAAAAAAATCCTAACCAATCTTAAGTAAATAATACAAATCACTTCCTACATAAATGGAAAAGATGAGTTTTATTATTGAGGGCAAGTCATGATTCTAATTTGTAAACAATGCTGCTACTCTCTTACTTCAGTATGCTACTTTTCTTAATTAAATCAAATTAAGAGTGATAATAGAGTCCGTCTTGTGAAGGACGGCATTTCCTAAGATTATGGAACAACTGCTGGAATTTTTAACTTATACACTATGCCTTTTAATTTAAACAGTGGACTATACATGTTTAACTTAGAACTGATAGAATGTAAAACCCACACATAATTGTGGCTGTGTGTATTCATATATATACTAAGTACAAAGGGTATACAAGGC
>JAULKJ010132976.1:0-15006 GCA_032355405.1 Rubia balearica | reverse complement strand
CTAGAAATTTCCCTCCATGGTCATCGCCTAAAGGACATGGATGTCTAAACCGAGGCACTGTGAAATCTCTCTGTGGCATAATACATATTGGATTGTTGGGTGAACTATTGCGGTACTCTTTCATAGATGCTTTCTCTCTGTGCTAGAAAGAATCCTTCCAAAATTTTGAATGAAAATAGAAGGCCTAGAGGGTGCGTCCTTGGAACCTACTTATCGTACTTCCATCTGAGTGCTTCGGCAATTTCTCGATACAACATAGTGTGCTCCTTATCATCCAGATGGAAGTGGATGACTATCCTTTTGTCAGCGTCCATCGCCTGCCCCAAAAGTGGGATTATAAGGAAGGGAAGTCGTCGACTTTAATTATTTTTGCATTCTTGGCCGACCTCCTCCCTTTGTCACCTTGGGAAGATGTTCCTTTTTTTTACCAATTTCTTTTTAGAGCCATCCTACCACAAGAAGAAGAAGAGGGTAATACAAGAATACACAAAGGCATGTCAAAGTATAATTCAAGAAGAACAACCTTTCTTAGATAGTCATAAATTCAAAATCATGCTATCTCAACATAAAGGCTATTCAGTAGAAAATCATTCTCCCTATATAACAAACTCATGGAAAATAATAGCACCCAACCAAGAAGATCATGCAATCAAGAATCATTCCTCCTAAACCACCACAACCAATGAAAATTATATTATCAAAGCACAAGAACATATACTTCCCCCACACTCAGTTCAATACAAGATTATTCATAAAACCCGAATACTTCCTCAAAACCTAGTCAAATTTTGAGATTCAAGCTTCCCGACACAATACCATCATTTTAAAGAAATAAATTGTACATGAAGGTCAAAGTATTACCCAGAATTTGAAGCAAAGATTTGAACAATCCACACAAGAAGAAGCAAAAATGCTAATTTTGAGAGAAAAAGCTTCAAAATTTTGAGTTGCAACAAGATGGAGTGAGAGTGAGTTTTTTGGAGGAACTTGAATTAGCTAATGATTCATATGGGTGAGGGAATGTACTATGAATCTTTATTTTCAGCAAAGAAGGTGATTTAGAGGGTAAGTACATGTGAGATAAGGATGACATTTTTGAAATTAAAGAATCTAGGGGACAAAGGTATTAATTAATTATTGAACAAGGGATATTTTAGAGTACTATTTACATTAACCAACCTAAGGAATAAGGATTTTATGAATTTATGACAAAAAAAGAATTTTTAGCTTGAAATCTCAATTTTTCACAAATCTTCATTTTGGCCTCTCACACGAGGCAGTGACACGTTGAGCCTCGTGGCAAGGATGCCTAACACAAGGCTACCCTCGTGTTGAGGGTGCCTGACACAAGGCATGCCTCGTGCTGAAGAGGTCTGGCATGAGGCTGGAAATGAACAAGACCCTTTTTTTCCTTCATTTCTCTCATTTTTCAAAAAACTGTCACCCAACAAGCCCTATTTCTTTCCAATCAAAAATCAAGATATTTGAACTCAAATTTATCAATCAACAATAATTTCATCCCAAGATCCTTTTCACACACAAAAGTACGCAAAATCTACGAATCAGTTAATGATTCATACGGGTGAGAGTGAGTGTTTTTGAGGAACTTGAATTAGCTAATGATTCATATGAGTGAGGGAATATACTACAAATCTTTATTTTCAGGAAATAAGGTGATTTAGAGGGTAAGTACAAACGAGATAAGGATGAAAATTTTGAAATTAAAGAATCTGGGGGACAAAAGTAATAATTAATTATTGAACGAGGGAGGTTTTAAAGTACTATTTACATTAACCAACCTAAGGAATAAGGATTTTATGAATTTATGACCCAAAAATGATTTTTTAGCTTGAAATCTCAAATTTTCACAAATCTACATTTTGGCCATATTTACATCTCACACGAGGCAGTGAAACGTTGAGCCTCGTGGCGAGGATGCCTGAAACATGGCTACCATCATGCTGAGGGTACCTGACACGAGGCATGCCTAGTGCTGAAGAGGTCTGGCATGAGGCTGCAAATGAACAAGACCCTTTTCCTTCGTTCTCTCATTTTTCAAAGAACTTTGTCACCCAACATGCCCTATTTCTTTCCAACAAAAAATAAAGAGATTTGAACTCAAATTTATCAATAAACAATAGTTTCATCCCAAGATCCTTTTCACACACAAAAGTATGCAAAATCTATCTACTAAAAATCTTGAAAAAAGAAAAAGCACCGTATTTTTATTGTCGTCTTCACGACTTGTTTATTTTTCATGCAATTAAATTAAAAGAACTTACCGTTAGGTCTCCGAAGTCACCACCAGCAACTCAACCCATAATAACATCATTGTGGAGAGGTCTCCACAAAGTGCCATCTTCACCTAAAGTGTTTTGCTTGCCGTAAAGAGTGAATATCCATTCCTAGTCAATGTCGAGTCCTTAACCATGTCCTTAGGTTTAGGAGGTGGTCGAGGGAGTTTTACGTCCGTGTTACTAACCACTAACCGCTGCATGTTAGTGAGAATAGAATAACAATCCAATATAGTCAAGTTATCACTAACATCATGCAAAGCATACTTCTCATCGACATGATCATCAAAATTGAAGCGCGAGGTAGGATTTCTTTCATCACATACATGTTCATCAAGAATCTCATTACCTAGGCTATCTTCCTAATTATCATCAATAGCTTCACTAAGGTAATCATCATTATTAATCATGCAAGAATTTTCACGTTGAGCAAGATAAATACACAAAGTTATGCCTTTGTAAACAAGAGAGGGATTAGGTGAATCATGCTTGAAGGAAAGTATTGAGGATTTGAGCATTCTTGAAGAGGTGATTTCAAAAACTCCTCCTCTAGCCTTAGGGGAGCCTAAACAACTGGAATTTCTCCCATCACTTGTGAAAGCCCCGTTTGTTGAGCTAAAACCTTTTATAAGCGACCTCAAGTATGTATTTCTTAGGGTATGAGAAACATTATAGGTCATCATTTCAAATATACTTTCCCAAGAGCAAGAGGATAAATTGATGGTGGTGTTGTGGGAACATAATGAAGAAATTGGATGGATTATTTAGAACAGCAGGGGCATAAGTCCATCCACTTGGATGCATCCGATTTTGTTGAAAGATGATGCAAAGGCAGTGCAACAACATCAATGCCATTTAAACCTGTCTATGATGGAGGTGGTGAACGTGGAAATCCTCAAATTGCTTCAAGCGGGAATGATTTATCTGATTTTGGATAGCAAATGGTTGAGCCCAACTCAAGTGGTACCGAAGAAAAGTGGGGTGACTGTACTTAATAATGAAAAGGGTGAACTGGTGCCCACTTGTGTCCAAAATGGATGGAGCATTTGCATCGACTACCGAAGGCTGAATGCGGTAACATATAAGGATAACCTCCCATTAGTGTTCAATGATCAAATGCTTAAGATGCTAGAAATTCATCCCTTCTATTGCTTCTTAGATGGATACTATGGCTATTTTCAAGTGGCCATCGCTCCGGAGGACAAGAGAAGACAACCTTTAAGTGCCCCTTTAGTGCATTTGCTTACCGGTGTATGCCTTTTGGAAAATGTAACCCTCCCGCCACTTTCCAAAGGTTCATGATTTCTTTGTTCATGGTAATTCCTTTGATAATTGCTTAGCATATTTAGCACAAGTTCTTAAGAGTTGCATTGATACTAATCTTGTGGTAAATTTTGAGAAATGTCATTCATGGTGGAACAATGCATTGCCTTAGGCTATGTTGTCTTCTTGAAAGGTATTGGGGTAGATAAGGAAAAGATAGATACAATTAATACTTTGCCTTATCCTACTAATGTGCGCGAACTGCCTTTTTTCTTGGTCATGCAGGATTCTATCACCGGTTCTTCAAGGATATCTCAAAGATTGCATCTTCTATGTGTAAGTTGTTGAAAATGGAAATGGAATTCGTGGTTGAAGAGGGTTGTAAAGGGATATTCAATTCATTGAAGGAAATGTTCGTTTTGGCCCTTATCATACAACCCCCGAATTGGTTCATGCCTTTCGAGATCATATGCGATGCGAGTGATTACGACTTTGGAGCGGTGCTTGGTCAAAGGGTGGGAAGAGTGCCCTGGCTCTCAATGAGGCTTAAAGGCACTACTCAACCACATAAAAGGACCGGTGGTATGTTCTTTGGAGATTTTTTAATCTTATTTTCTTGGTACCAAATACACTGATCATGTTGCACTTCATCATTTGACGACAGAGAAAGAGGCCAAGCCAAGATTGATTAGGCGGACCTTTCTTTTGATCGATTTTGACTTGGAGGTACAAGACAACAAGGGCGTGGAGAAACTCTTGGCCGATCATTTGACCCGATTGGTTCCATTCCAAAAAGGTAAGGTAAATGTGCCAATGATGGAGCAAATATGGGTGGAGTTCCCTAATGAACAATTGTTCTCAATCGTAGACCTCCAAACGTGGTATGCCGATATTGTTAATTTCCTTGTCTCTAGTAAATTTTCACTTTATTTTTCTAAAGCTCAAAAGGATAAGCTAAGAAGTGATGCATGGTATTATGTGTGGGATGATCCTTTTTTGTGGAAATTGTGTACATCAAGTGATTAGCTGATGTATCCCCGATAATTAACGAAGTGCATTCAATTCTTACATTTTGTCATTCTTATGCATGTGGAGGTCATTTTGGAGCGAAGAGAACTGCTGGGAGAGTCATAGAGTTGGTTTTTACTGGTCTTCATTGAATAAGCATGCATACATCTTTTGCAAAGCTTGTGATAAGTGCCTAAGAGTGGGGAATATTCCTTTTAGCTAGGAATGAGATGTCTTAAAAAGCTATGCTATATTGTGAAATATTTAAGTATGGGGTGTTGATTTTATGGGACCTTTCCCTTACTCTTGTGGCTTTAAGTACATTCTTCTTGCTGTAGATTATGTGTCAAAGTGGGTTGAAGCAAAACCCACTAGGAAAAATAATTCTAAAGTGGTTGCAGATTTCTTAAAAAATAACATCTTATCTAGTTTAGGACTCCTCGAGCCTTAATTAGTAACCGTGACACCCACTTTGTAATCGGACAATAGAGTCACTTTTGAAGAAGTATGGCGTCACTCACAAGACCTCCACTGCCTATCACTCGCAAACTAATAGCCAAGCAAAGTTTCCAATAGGGAAATCAAGTCCATGCTTGAGAAAATGGTTAATCCTAACCCGAAGGATTGAAGTTCTCGGTTGAATGATATTTTTGTGGGCATATAGGACGACTTGCAAGATATCAATCGGTATGTCCCCATATCGGTTAGTCTTTGGAAAACCATGCCATTTACCGGTGGAGATAGAGCACAAGGAATATTGGGTGGTCAAGAGCTTTCAACTTAATGTTGATGAGACCGGGTTGCATAAGAAGTTGCAATTTCAAGAATTGGAGGAGATAAGAAAATATTCCTATGAAAATGCCGAGATCTACAAAGAGAAGACAATGGCATGGCATGAAAAAATGATAAATATGAGGGATTTTAACGTTGGTGAAAAGGTTTTCTATATCAATCTTTTCTTCGCTTTTTTTTCCAGTAAGATAAGTTCAAGGTGGATGGGCCCATTTTAGGTATTCAAGGTATTCCCACATGGTGTGTTGGAAATAATGGAGCAAGCCACGTCTAAAACCTTCATACAACGTTTGAAGCCTTACTATGATAGTTTTTTGTTTGAGAAAGTGGAAGACGTTGATCTTATCGATCCAATGAGTGAGTGAAGCCAATGAAGGTAGTAAGTCATGCTGACAGCGTTCAATAAACTTGGTTTTGATCACTCGAATAGTCGTTTGTGACTTTCTGTTGATGTTGTTTCAATTTGGTTTTCATCGTTGCTTTTCCTTATTTTATTTTGTTCTTTTCAAGGTTATGTTTTTTCCCTGATTTTGTAGAAAAATAAGAGATTTGCGTAGGATGGATGAAGGAGTGAAGGAAATGAGAAGGGTGAAGAAGTGAGGAACTTTGGAAGCTAAGATATTTTTGGCTAAGTATTGACGAAAAGCAAATATCAGAGCCAACATTATAGAATTATTTTCTTCGCATGGATAGCGTAGTCTCTCCAATTCCAATCCCATCCTAGCCACCTTAAAAGAAGAATCACTAAGTCCTCTATCACCATTCCATTTTTGCTTAAAAGTATTGCACAGGATGATTGTCCGGAACACCTACACCTTGACTAGGAAGAACATTCTCTCCCAATGCTAAAAAACACTAGCAGCAAGAAAAAAAAGAAATAATTCACTATACTTTCCTATAAGAATTAAAATAGCATACCCTCCCGGCCAGTAGGCTTCCCAATGTCCTCCGCATGAGCATGCATATTTTTCCACATTAGCTATCGATTAAAGGATACATCGTTATTCCAAAGTGGCATTATGGTAGATTCATTACAACCTATGAAAAGATAGTTGGCTTCCCATACTTCACACACATCATGTATACCCCTCACCATATCAGTAATTAAATGCTCGGGCTTAAAGGTCACCAAGGCTTAGTTAAAGATATCAAATATAAATGATAGTAAACTAGAAAACAGACCTAGGCTAAAATCAACACCAACCTCACAACACACCCGCCGAAAATCAACAAATATGTCCACCCCATGTGGGTGAAATTGGGGAAGAGAAACCTTATATGAACTCAACACATATAAAATATATTCTGTAATAGGAAATGTCAAACCATACTGGTAGCTTACACTCTTAAGCATCAACCTTGCTTGTTAGCGGCTTCAGTACAAAATCATTGACGTAAGGGACCTTAATCTTGTACATTGATTGTACGCTAATTTAGGCATCGGAGGAATATCCAAGAGACTTCTCAGGACATTGTTCCGCAGGTGTCATGTCGTTGACAACAACCGCCGATACTAGAAATAAATTGAACAAAGCCCATTAATGAGTACTAGATCAGTACACACGTTGAAAACTTTTAAAAATCATTAGACTAAATACTCACAGCAAGCATGGGTATTTATAGAATATCACACAAAGGATGTAACCTGAGCTTGCATCTCCGGCAACGGTGATAATCTCTTCAGAAAATCGTCCATGTAGGATTATCATAAAATTAACGAGATTCTAAGTCCATGCTAAGAATGCCTCCAGCATCTCACACTATATCCTCAATAGGAAGCTTTTACACATATTCAAAACAACTTCATTAATAACACAAAACAAACTGAACACAACACTAGAACTTAAGTACAATACAATCACAAAAAACTATAACTAGGATCCCCCAATAAATTTGACTTTATAGAAGAATGATACATGCACGGGAATTGCAAATGACATTATGATAATAACTAAAAAATCACATCCCTCCGTCTCTCGATAACTGACTAGGCACTTATTCAGTCACATGAAACATAACGCATTACTTGTACACTAGTCCTTTATAGGAAGTTTACAACTTACACACATTCAAAACAACTTCACTGACAACACAAAACATATAGAACATAACCAAAAGAACAGCCTCACTAGAACTCGAGTACAGTACAATCACAAAAACTACAACTAGGATTCCTCCCCCCACCCAGTAACTTTTTGTTTACATAGGAATGATACCTACATGGGAAATGTAAATGAAAATATGATAATAACTAAAAAGTCACGCCCCTCCGTCTCTCGCTAACTGACTAAGCACTTATTCAGCCTTAGGAAACATAAGGTATTACTTGTAAAATAGCCCAACATAGATAACATGAAATATCTTTCCCACCTGACATACCTATCCACTCACCACCCCAGTGGCTAAACCCAAGCCCATACAATCCACATAAAGCCTATACAGATGAAGTGACCAATCAGTGCTTCATAATCACCATCCACTTTGCAAATGCAAAATATCTGCACTTCCTTATTCTCTTGTTGGACGCGACACAAGCACACAAATCATTTCAGGATTAGCTGAGTAGGGTAACCCCAAACCACATGTAAGAGATCGTAAGGGAATTGTAAATTTGCATACGCTTGGTAAATCACCAGCCCCATGAAAAAAGTACAAACACACCTCGTTGTCTAGTCAATACACACCAAATACATAAGAAAACCATCACACACCCCACATACAGCAGTCTGGTGAAATAACCCTAATCCACCCCACACATCCCACTATAACATATCCCCTAGTTAAAAGTACCAATGAATCAAACTTTTATACAACAGTAATTGATCATTTACAAGCTTAGTCACAAAAACCTTTAGCAAGTAAAAAATAACACAACCTTAGCATCTTTAATCCAAACATATAAATCATCACATCTAGACAAAACTAGAGAAAACATACTCTACATTGGAAAAATCCCGCATTGCGGAATATCTACACCAAGCCTATCTAGGAAAACAAAAATTTCCAAGATAAATTGCTTTCATCAATACTATTTAGATAACACACATTTGTTAGAGTCCCTTAAGATTTCTAGTAGTTAACGACCGTTACTGAACCACTTCTTTCTCAAGAATCTCCTTCACCTTCCATCGCATGTATAAATATACCTCATCTCATGTATAATCGACAAAGTCTATACCCCACATATGCTTCACATTGTATGACGTTTGGTCAACGATTGGTCCACAGTCAGAATGATCTAGCTGCATATTCATTGTGTAGACAAATTGCGCATAAATCTCTAGGTCTTAATTTAAACCATCGACTTGCTGCTCCAGACACCGAACACGAGTCTCTCACTCCTCCTAATAGCACTAGGATTAGTACGTAGAGTCTTAGGAATTTAGGCACAGAGTTTACCACTTACCTTATTATTTTTTCCTTCAGTAAAATCATGAGCTTCTGCGACTTTTCTCTTGCATATGCACATTACATCTCTCTATATCAACCTTTCCCTCTAGCCTTTCATATTTCATTAACAGCCGAACTGAAAAAAACAACGTTCCTCAAAGTATTGCCCCCTCCATTCCTGAACTCCTTTCATTAACCGACAACGTTCAACCTCCAATCTATCCCTCTAGCTCAACAAATGACCTACTTCGTTGGCCTACAATTTTTCATCTGAGATTTTTCATTTCTATAATATCTATATAAATCAATCGCGAAACTAGTAAACATAAATAATTTGAACCCTTCCTTCAATTTCAAATCCATTTAAGAACATCCTACCTCTCAATTCATCGTTTGTTTATTTTAAAAGGTTACATAACAAGAACATGATCATTTCAATAAATTTAATTACAAAAAGTGCCAACGAAAATTACTATTTTTAACAATAATGTGACTATAAAATCTCCATGATTTTTTCATAAATTTTGCAAATTCATCAACTAGATTATTCACGTATACATCTCGTGCATGTCTCTTTGTGCGTATTATATTATTTTTACTATTAATCGTACATATAACGTGGTATAATATCCGTGCATTTTACTATTTGTGCATCTCGTAATAATGTTCAACATTTACGTTTTATTTTTTTGTTTATCATTGTGGTTTTGCATCTTACAAGCTTGAGATTCTCAGGAAGAGACTGTCTAGTACCATTCTCTCTCGCTAGAGCTGCCAGTTTGGGCTGCTTGATTTTAGGTCATCCCACAAGTTGCATTTGGCACTTATGCATGTCCTATTTAGTGGTTCAACACATCCTTAACTTGAATCTTTTAAAGAATCTAGAATTCCTTGTTCTTTCTGTGATGCAGCGGCCAGAAAAAAGTTTATCACTGGTAATCCTCCCTTGTCCCGGCAATTGAGATTCTCTTATGAAGAACTTTTAGATCGATTATCCTTAGATGGAGATCACGCTCTTATTCTCTTTGTTCAACTCTATCAGTAAATGGCTTCACACCATTTTCATACACCGCGTTAGGTATGCCAATTTTTTTTTACCCCTACACTTGCTACCCCATGAGTAAGATTCTCATTAGGTGAAGTAGTGTGGGAATTATCTTTGGTGAGGGCCCTCGTACATGGCATACTCTGTGTGGTAGTTATCAGAGAGGGATGTTGCAGTCTCTTCTTAGTTTGAGGCTAAGAAGTTGCACCCTTCTACTTGCATTTGTGAAGAGACTTTTTTTTTTAAAAAAATTAAGTTGCCTTCAAATGTAGGTGAAATGTTTCTGTTTTCAATACATAATAACCCTTAATATTTCACATTATGCTGAGATGCACAGAAATTACATCACGTGATATGCACATAAATTACATCACATGATATGCACAACTACGAGTAACAAATTTTAATATGCCAAAAAAGAGGCATTTGTGTGGTGTGTACGTGAATAATCTAATTGATAAAATTGCTAAAGCTATTACAAAGAAATGGTGATTTTATTATAAAATTATTTTTAAAAGGGTAATATATATTTCCAATGTATGTAAGTCCATGTATTGAAATGATCGTATGCTTACTACATGCCCTTTTACAAAAAAAAAACTAATGATTAGTTGAGTGATAGGAATATATTAAATGGATTTGAAAATGGATGAAGAATTTATATTATTTGTGATTACTTGATTAGGGATTCATTTATAATAATATTATAGACATAACAAATCTCAAATTCTAGTTGAAAAAGGTAAGTATTCTCTTTTTTTGGGGGGATGAATGTTAAATATATACATATTTAAATGATCATGCGTTTATTACGTGTCATTCAAACAAAAGAAAATTAATAATAAATATAGGGATAGATAATTTTTAAGAGTTTTTTGACAATGGAGAAATAATAATTATTTGTGGTTATTATATTAGACATTAATGAACAAGAGGATTATGAAAAATATCATTTTTACAGTTGAATTAAATTAAGGAAGTACATATTTTTTTGAGAAAATTGACTGTAGAAAAAATACCTTTTTGAATGGTTTATTGGAAACAAAGAATTTGAGGGAGGGGTACTTATCCTAAATTTACCATTCTATCTATCATCACCTCAACCTCAACCTCTACCTATTGAACAACTTCCCCCATTTTTGCACACTCTTAGAGGAGACCATAGAGAAGCCAACCGAATATGTTAAGCATCCAAACCACCTATCTCTTTTAAGTCCTACTCCACCTGCATAAAATCTTCCTCTTGGAAGATTCTCACCCCCATCTCCCCATTTCTGGTAGCCTATGGTGATGGATTTCAAACTTTACCATATGAATAACATTTTGGTCGTGCCGCAGATCTTAAATATACAGAGTTTCTTGGGTGGAAACCCGAGCCTTTAAAATAGACTAGTTTGTTTTTCTTTGAAAACAAAAAGGTAAGATCCTAACCTTTACCCCCAACTCCAAAAAAAATTAACCACCACCATAATCTACCACCTAAACAGCCACCAAAATCACAAACTAGGTCGTACTAGTCGTTGATTTATATGGATGTTCATTGATATTTTCTTAGATTTATAGTGGTTTGGATCGAATTTCATGTTGGGGTAGAGTTTGAGGACATGAAGGTGAGAGTAATGCATTGGGAAGTTATGATTTCCTATAATTTTATTTTCTCCCTTCCTTTTCACATCATGTTTCTTATTTTAGGAAGATATGTGTATTAATTGTAGAGGAGGAAAAGATGTGTCATTGCATTGTATTGTAAATATTTACTGGTTTTGGTGTGTTTTTTCTATTTTAGTTTTTGTTTTGGAACACTATTATGCTTGGGGTGCATGTTTGTTTCGTAGGAAGATTTTGTTTTTTTGGAGGAAAGCATGCAAATGGGGTTAAGAGAAGTCCAACTCGTGGACCATGTAGACGTACATGGTCTGTCATTCTCAAAATGGGGGATAAGGAGGAAGAAGAAAATCCCACATTCGTGGGATGGGTAGACGTGTACGATCCCCAAATCTCACATACTCTTCTATCTCCATATCATCATTTCTTTCCTAGCACCCAAAATACCAATCAATAATATCTACCTTCAAACCACTTGAAACACACAACTCGAAACCAAAGAGGTAGCCCTCCATTGTGATTTCAATGCTTTATTCAATTTGTTGTATATTATAGTGGTTGTGACTGGACTTGATTCACTAGAGGTTATGGGTAGAGTGTATTATGGTGATGGTAATTTTTTCATTAGATCCCATATTTTGTGTCACTAAGGGTATATTTTTCTGTTTATTTCTCATTGTGAGTGTTCTCTCATTTCCTCCGTCTTACATATATTTCAGATGTGTGTATGCATTGAGGACAGTGCAAGTTTTAAGTGATGGGGAGGGGAATTAGATGATGTTTATGATTTGTAGTTTATTCTGTTGTAATAATTAGCTCTCTTAAAGAGCATTTTCCATTTAAAACAAAATGAAAAGAACCTGCTAATTTGAAAATAAAAAGGGCAACTTATGGAAAATTCGTGGGACTAGATAGTTTGAAAGCCCAAAAGGAGAACCTATGCAAAAATGAGGGGCTTTATTGCGTAGAAAAAGGCAAGGTTTGAGGCTTGAAAGAAAAGGGAGACTAGGATGAAAACCCAAGATGGATCCTATGAAAAATGAGAGAAATAGAAAAATGTGAAAACTTTCTCTTGTGTTTTCTATTTGTGGGATCTATGGGTGAAATAGGCTATCTTCTTGTATTCCTTTTGAGAATTATTCCTCATTCTTATTCTAGCATGTTTTGGAGGTTTAAGATATCTTAATTTGGTATATGAGAGTGTTGTTATTCTTGTGTTTTTGGTGAGGGTAATCCTATGGAATAAAATGATTTTTAACACATAACACCCATCAATGATGGGTGATGAATTTCATTAAGGCTTCCTCAACCTTTTGAGATAAAAATCATAGTTTTTCCTTAGAAAAATATCAAAATATGTTGAGCAGAGCTGTTCTGTTAAAGGTGTGGTGATAATGATTGGAATCCCTTTGTAGTGTTCCCTACTATAATCTCTCCACCCTAGTGTCAAGCTCATGAAGGCTAGACAATCCACATATTTCAATCACCCGAAGAAAATAGCTCGAAGATCAAAATAGACTAATGAGATTTCCACTTGAACTGTGGGAATAAGAATTCTCATTGATTTCCGTCTGCAGAGAATATAAATATTTTATCTATCTGTGATTTAGGGCATAGTATTCTGGAGTTTTATAATACGGATGTGTTGGCTCTTAAAAATTGAAAGGAAACGAGAGTATTCAGGTAACCATTCTTTACTTATAAAGAAGTGAAATGGAAATTAGCAAAGAAGAAGTGAAACAGAAATTAGTAGAAAGCTCAACTGTTGGTAAAGATGGCAGAATGTAAAAAAGAACTACTGGTAAATAGGCAGAATGGTTATGAAATTTGGTATATAATTTTTTGTGTGGCTAGAACCCAATTTAGCATAGCACCGATTTATGAGCTAATAACTCGTGGTTTGATTTTAGTTGATTTTGTATGATCTCAACACAATCTAGAGGAATACTTGATGAAAAGACTAGCTAGGTACTTGATAAAAAAGTCGATGACCGAGATGGGTGTAACGCCTTTTTAAATATTTGATAATGTTGGTCTTATAAAACACAAAGCTATTTAGGTGTAATTGGATTCGAGTAGTTGTGAGCTCGGGATATTTAAACAAGTTTGGTGGTGTAGAGTGCACACTAGTATAAAATATCTATGAGTTTATAGTTGATAGGATAATGATTAATTGTGTTGGTTAGAAATGTGACGACGAACATGACTCTTCGTAGAATGAGGAAAGGTTGCATTAGTTCAGAATTTATTCCTATTAATTTTGATGACTATTGTAAAATGATGAAGTGTTGTGTCTTTTCATGACAATACTTCCTATATATACATGTGTATACATGGAAAAAATACTGAAAACAAAAACAAGACATTGTGATAAGATATCAAAAATATCATTTATTATTATTTTTCGAGTTTAATATTTTTAGGAGGTCAACATTATACTCTTTTTCCCTTTGGGTTTTTTAATGAGGTAGTGTGATCATTTTAGTTTATTTTTATAATTATTAATGAAGGCATAAACTCAGCCATGTTGGCTTAGAAGAGTTTTGGTAATATTTTAATTAGTGTTTAGAATATTAAGTTTTATTTTGATTAGAATTAGATTTGGTAAGATTAGATTAGATAAACTAATAATTTTCAAGATTGCGAACATGGAATTTTAAAGATTAGATTAGATTAGATAAACTAATAACGTGAAGACAGCCGAGAATTGCTTATTGCATGGATGGAATAATCAAAAGAATTGAAGCAACCGAGAATCGCTTATTGCATGGAAGTGCATGGAGAATTGTACACACATTATACAAAAATTATTATACAACATTTATTTAGACTTTTGAGAAATCCTCATTATCTTCATTGCTACTTAAACCTGCAGGCTATTTAAGTTTCAATACTCCTTTATACTCGTACCTTGCGGCCTAGACGCTTAGAAGTCGAGTTGAGTGTACCTTGCGGGTTAGACGCTGCAATTCGTGCAACTAAGGTGGTTTGGGCGAGATTTCCACCTCGGTTAAAGATCCAATTTTTCCGCAATCCAGAGTCTTTGCAAGGAGATTCATATCACATTGGAAAACCAATAATTTTTTAAGAACTACTCAACAACCAAGAACATAGTTATTCAAACCTATTCTCCTAAATCAAGCCTAGAATAGGAGGGTTTCTCGATAGTTTTATCCTCAAAGGGAATTTTTTTAAGCCAAGGATATAATAGGGTCGAATTAATCTTTAAGGAAAGTGTACATAAAATGAATTATATCGATATACAAGAAAATTTTACCACAATCATTCAAACATGATTTTACTATTTCATTGGAATACAATATTATAAAATTTTGTCCAACAGTTATTCACCCTAATTTTCCAATTCAGTAAGCTTTATCTAGCGTGGTTTATCTCCATGATTTGGTTGGTTTCTATATGTTATGTGTGTTTGATTTGACACCGTCATTGGAAAAAACCATTGACAAGAATGGTAGTAGATAGAGATCCATCCACGATTACATCCTTGTTGGTATACAATAGAAGTTGAGACAAAGTTAACCCCATTACATTACTAAGGATATGACCTTTACCTATCCATGTTTATATCCAATAACGGTCTAGCCGTAT